>ML788831.1:47603-61610 GCA_009831015.1 Picea engelmannii
ATGACAATTAATAAAATTATTATAAATTAATGGATTAATAAATCAATATTATATATATTATGGATTGATGAGTACGGTGTATTTGAACCGTGTGGTCGCGCGTCTGGGAGATCCCAATGATTTGGCTCAACACTGATGGGTTTTCTATAAAAACCAATGGCTACACGGTTGTGACTACAACCAACTGTCAAAATAGTGAAAACCCTAACCATAAGGCCAAAGAAATGACAACCTTTAACCTTAAAACAAAACAATTAAAAAAATAGGTTACGAAAATAGTAAAAATTCTCCATGAAAAAGAATCGGCCTCCCAAAACATTATACCAAACCATTGGCTCCTGTAGAACTATTTGTGAGCGCATATCTATATCACAAACTCCTCCACAACTTCCGTAGGCTCTTGAAACACAAATCCTTTGAAATTCTTCAGGGTTAATGGAAACGGTTAATTGAAACTAGACACATACTTGAGAATTGAAACGTCCACACTTCTTATCCACGCGGCCATAGTCACCCACCCACTCCTTGATAATTGAAACGTTTGGACATATAAAATCGTCGTTGCAGTAGATCGAACCCGAGTCACCCGCGTGACAGGTGGGAATACTCACCACTATACTACGATTGTGAATAATAATTACAACTGTGAAGAATAGTTTTAGGTGAGGGCATTGACTCTCATGATAATATAAAATTTAATTGATAATGGAAAATTTAACTTAAGAAAAACAATTATGGACTCAGATGCAACCAATTCAGCGTCTGTATCTAACTGAGTTGTGGAGGGAACTTCTGTACCTCCTTTCGTGCTAAATATCATCACTGGCCACCCTGATATTCTTGTCATCCTTCTGTCTCTATATTCAATATAACTAAATTACTCCACGCTTCCCATGTGGGATTAACTACGCGAGTCTTCTCGAGTCCCTATGTTCCTATCCACATAAAGGAATGAATTGAATTGACCGAATTAATAACTCTGTGACGACTAACTAATGACAAAAAGTTTGATCCACGGTGGTTTTTATTTTTATTTCTGAAAGTTAATTGAAGACACCGTCAAGATAGAAGTCCAGACCGAATCAAAGTGGGGTTTGATGATGGAGATGTGGGGTATCTATCTCCGTACCTCTCGCATGCTAAGAGAGCGCTCTTCCATCTGAGCTACATCCCCATGAAATCATCAATCATCTATCGAATTCTATGTTCAAACAAAATTGTGATGTTTGAATGTGTGGTCAAAGGGGAAGGAAAGAGGTATCGCCGTTGCCAGGGATCAACCCGGGTCACCCACGTGACAGGCGGGAATACTCGCCACTATACTACAACACGATTGTGCGCTAGGTAGTCCATCAGGTGCACCAATTGTATTCAGGTTAAGAAAGAAAGAAAATTCAAATTTGTGTGGGTGGGATCCTGGACAATGTGTGAAAAAAAGAAAGAGTAGGACGTTAATACAGAGCTGGATGATGGATAGATAACCGCAGGTGGCCGTGATGATGTGTAAAGTCATTTTCAAAAGCATCGATATAGGCTATTTGAGCGTCACAAATGCATATCGAGCCCGTCTAGCTCAGTTGGTAGAGCGCAAGGCTCTTAACCTTGTGGTCGTGGGTTCGAGCCCCACGGTGGGCGCAAGCATTTTGTCGTGTTGTTTCCAGCTTGTTGATCCTGGAAATTAGGATTGATCCCTGGAAACCGCGATACATATTTCCTTCAGATGCTCCAAATTTTTCACAAAATATTATATTTCAAATTATTTAAAACAAAATTTCCTCGCATTTGATTGGATACAAACATTCACGCAAAGCTCTACTTGGATGATGCTCCATGTGCATGAATGGTGCTCCACTTCAACGTGTCTCAGTTTTGTACCATAACAATATCTCTTGTCTTGATTTTCCTTCAACCCTTGGCTTATCATTTATACTTCTGTTTGAATTCTTTTGGCATGGATTAATGGCGTTAGATCTTCAAAAGATCTCAGACCAAACAATATGCACTCGACCTCGCACAAGTTTCGACCTTTCACCGTATCTTAGCTTCGATTTTGTTCCTGTGTTTCCATGGTTCAATTACGGGAACATTATATTTGCGAGGAGAATATACAATATGTATGTGGTTTCTTGGAACACATGATGCTATACAGAGGTAAGGAGTGTCATGCGGAGCACAGGCTTTCGGATTTTTCTTTCTTTTCCTTAAAGGAGAAGTTAGTCCTCCCAAACTTCGTTACATTGTCTTCTCAGTGAAAGGAAATCACTGAACTAATAGTTTAAACGGACTTTTCATTGGCAGAGTGCTGGGAAGTATTAGTATCTTTGTTTTAAACTCTTCTTTTGTGCATGTAATTTACAAATGAGTCTGAAAAGAGACTGTTACTAATTTACCTCGTCGAAAGGTAGTTGCAATATAGAAGAGTCGAAGCCTAACAGAGGAGACGCAAGTTGAAGCGCAAGTTGAATCCTCGTAGAGGAGAAGCAACACATAAACGCTCAGTCCACTATTCATCAACCTCCTCAGCAGCTTGACAGATTCACATGATGGATAAGTAAATGACCACTCTTTCACCCACTTCATCCAGTGTTATTTATTTCCTACATTTTTAGCTTCTGCAATGTTTTATTTGTAGAAAATTTACATTGAAATTTACCAAGACATTGATGCTTCTATCCAAATGTATAATCAATGTGTAACTTCTTATTGTTTGTAGTAGTTGTGTCTAGTTATCATTATTTATTTCCATGGACAAGTTATTCACTGTTTTTCTTCTAGTTTGTATGTAAGAAAATCAATACAATTAGCTAACTCTGAAATTGTTTAGTACATGGCACAAGTAGTGCATCGACATAATATTGTCATGACTTGTAATGAGTACTCACTGAACTTTGTTATCATGTCAGTTACATTCTTTGGCACTTACGTGGTTTCAACTAGTCTCCAAACACATGTAGTTAGAAGATGTAATTAAGACAGACAAACGAATCATTTGATATTGTACCTTCCTACTCTGGACGCTTTATTTCTATAATCTTGCAAGTTTAATTATATTGCTCAAACCATACTCATAATGCTTCTAATTGTCCAACATGCTTCAACATTAGTTACACTAAATGAATTTTAATGCTCTTTACAACTTCTTTTCCATGACTCCATATTTACAACGTATGAACTGCTTGCAACATTTTCTACAATGACCATTTTTATTTTGATTACATAACTTGAATTTTGTACCTACAATGACCATTTTAATTTTGATTACAGGGATTGAATTTTGTACCCACAAACAACAAGTAGAAGTAGTTATTTTAACTTTGATGTTTATGAAAAATTGGAAAGATGCAAATCATCAAAATCATCAAATTGAATTACCTTAGTCAAATTGGTTGTCTCCAAAGCTTCTGATTTTTTCTTGATTGTGGGAAGGTGTTCTGTGATACATGTTGGAGTTGCAGTCTTTCTGAAAGTAGTTGCCTTATATGAAGTATCATTTCATATCATTGTAATATATATATCATTTTATTTTCTTATAATAAACATGAGATGGAAAACGTACTTATCATGCATAGTTCATCCCATTCTTGTATAGTACCAAAAACAAGCATCAAATGAAATACAGTCTTGGATAATAAAAAGGGTTGGTACTATAGGGTTTGTAGGAACAAACCTTGGAGGTCGAAGCAATCTTCCTGGGTGGAATCGATCAAGGCAAGGGCATAATTAGGGTCATTGAGGGATCTGAGTATATATTGTTGCTATGTTATAGATATCATAATTCTTAGTTTCTTAAATATGCAATACATAATTATAGAAAGGGGAAAATAATAGACATTTTGATGATGCTGAAAATCATGAAAATTTTCTAATGTAGAAATGGGGGTGTTTGTAAGTACCTTGTATGTGGTTCCAACATTGACACCGGTCTCTCTAGTTTTGAGTTCAGTGATCCATCCTTTCAGCAACCAATTTAGATATTTAATCACTGTAATAGCTCTATGTCTCACGCTAGAGGAATGACACCTCTTACAGAAGCTCGATCCTGCAACTTGACCCAAAAACACATTTTTAAGCATCCCACCCAATTTCATATTTACTTACCCAGGTTCGGAGACTCCCCGGATCCCTGTAAAAGGGTGATTATGTATAGACATTATGCTATGAAAAAATTTCACAAGTCATAGGAGGCCAACACAATGCCCATTGCACATAATATTGCCACCTGCATGCACTCCACCACCTCATATTTCCACCCTTTATTTCCCTTGAATTCCAATTCCCATTTCCCCTTCATTTTCTTTAATGCAATTACAAATTGGTGAAATGGGAGATTTATAGAAACAAAGGCTAGTGCGAATTTTCTTTTTATTTTTCCTATGTCTAATCTACAACAAATGTAATACAGAAGGGTATTAGCAGAATATACTGAATCAATCTCTTCCCTAGGAAATGGAGATTAGACTCTTAATATAAGTTGGGTCATATTTTCTTAATTTCATTGGTCATTATTAAAATATTTTATGTCCCTTTTGGGGATGCATCGAGGTGTGTATTCAATTCTTTTACTGTCGTTTACATCAATGGTCTTTGATCATTGAGCACCTTGAGGACCAAAACACCAAATATTGGAGCCCCATGACAATTTATCGAAAGCATACAAAGCAATTATTGTTTGTGTGGCCAAAATATTCGTCGTGCTTTTCCTTTCTTGCAATCGTTTGTGAAAGAAACCAACCCAAACAAATTCGTTTGACAAGTAATAAGTATAAAATGTATAATCGTATTTAATTATATTTTATTATTTTATCAAATTATTATTATAAAAAAAAAATTATTTTATTTTATTATTTTATACATCTCAAGTTCAAGATCATTATAAATGATATTTATCTTGTACCCTAAAATAGGAGCTTCCAAGGATTTACTAGGTGATGTACTAGTACCACTGAGTTCTCATTGAGCTATGCTAATTACAACTATAAATTATAGGAAAGGACTTATGTGCAGAGCTATAATGAACGTTACATAAATGTTTAAAAAATGTTGATTAATAATGTTAGGAAGAAATCGACACTTGTGGAAACTGCAACCCATTCAATGCCACCTTCCATATATATATAGATCATGTACCAAAGGGATTTGCATCAATACACATTTCATATCTCTTAAACTAAGTCACTGTCGTTTTATAAAAATGTTGTTGTAGAATTACATATCGTATTGGAACATGGAAGTCATCAGGGAAGATGAAAAATTTCATACCAAATCCGTCAAGGAATAATTATGTACCAAATACACTGAAAGGAAGTACCAAATACCCTGAAAGGAAGACGATATGATGCAAATTCCTATCTCTTATATATATATATATATATTGGTGGATAATCAATCATTTCCTTTTCCAAAGCTAACCAAATTTTGGTATTACTTTACAAACCCGCCACTATGCTTCCTCATTCAATGTTTTCCATTTACCCATTCTAAATTCCTCCATAACTGTGAATATATGCTTCCATGCAACCTTGTTTAAATACCAATCCCAAATAAAATTGCATAATTTCCAGTCATCCCTCATACTTTCACTAATTTAATTTAATTAAACATCTATCTAATCATACAACCTCACATATCGTATCCAGGCTTGGCAGGTTCATTGAATATGTTGAGCTTAAGAAAGAAATTAAATTCAAATTTGTGTGGTTGGGTTGTTGGTTTTTTGGATCCACAAATAAATAACTTTTGAATGTTAATCAAATAACAACAATAGGTTATTTCAAGAGCATAAATATCATTTTCAAATTTTAATTTAATCAAATAATGTCGATACAATTGAGCAAATACGTTGGAGCAATGGTAGGGACTCATCACCGACTAAATTAAATTCTTATTTTCAAATAATATAATGTCGGGCAATGTATTGATGATGAGTATATAAAGCATCCTGGTTGTGAACTTTTGTGTTATGAATACATAAGTAGGTAAATAATACATGTGTTGAGGTACCAAGGAAGTGATAACCCTCAAAGAGATTAATGCAATCATAACATGACCAATCCCAAAGTTGGTTCTATATATATGACCGACAATTGAAAAAATAAATGTAATAACTAAATGATGATATCAATCTACCATAAAATTTTAGTTTGTGGATGGAATCCTCAGTCAAGACTTAGATAGTAGTTCCCGCCCCTCGAGAGGTACCAAATAAATGACTACTGGAATTCACATTTTCAACATAAAGATTCTACTAACATGTGAAAAGTGGTCCTAAACCTTGGGGATGGAGTAATACATTCAAAAAATTATCCCATTTGATGTGCCCTCTTGTTGATTTATGAATACCAACATAATTCATTGTCAAAGGTAGAGAACCGACTCGGAAGAGTCCTAACAAATGATGATGGAGATGAGAATCAACTTTTTTGAACCACGAACCACTTGGTATCCACTTAGGTTATAGATGTAACATACTTACTATTGAAAATATGGTGCATAAAGAATAGCAAGAAAATAGCTCAAACATAAATATCTTCGTTAGTGTGTAAGTTGATTGTATACCACCATTGATAAACACCAAAATAAGCAATATTGATTGGACTGGGAACATCTCCTTCGGTAAAGGATTATATAGTTGGTTGACCAAAATGAGGATCCCAAATTGCATGAGAAATGGCTCTTTCATGTAAGGGATATCATACCCATGCTTCAAAATTGCCTTGCCAAGCCACATGGAACAAATTACAAGAGATCCATGGAAATATTATTGCAAATTGACCAAAGTGGAAAGAATTTTTTTATTATAAAGGTGTTCTTTAGTAATATCATCATGACTCTCAAATTCATGTGCGGTCGCAATACCAGACCAAATACAATGAGTAGTTGGGTCTTGGGCCAAGCCTTGGATGAACTTTGGAAATCTTGATGCCATAATGCTTTTCAAATCCTCCTAGCCATTATCTTATTGCAATAATTATTTCCAAGAAGAACACCCATGTTGTGACTATTCCACCCAAAAGGTAATGGGCTACTCCTACAACACATCCATGTACAATGCTCTAGTCTCTAGGATAGATAGCAAGAGAAACCTTCAATTTTTGTATGGCACAAATGATAGATTCAATGAGTTCTTACTATTACCCACAATCGTTGAATAAGAACATTACAACTAAAGTCCCATGGAAAAATGAGCGCCTAAAATTAAAATACCATATGCAAATAATGAAGAACCATAAGATTGGATCACTTGAGAGGCTTGTGCCAATAGAAAGTCATGAATCCATCTGTTAATAGTAATGGAACTATGTGGAAAGTGCCATCCCATAATATGAGATACCACTCCCTGATCACTTTTACTACCCCAAACATTGGACTGCATTTTCTAGTTGTAATGAAATGTTACTACCAAAATTGCATTGTACATCTAAAACAAACCAAGGAAAACATAATCCCAAGCATATACTTGACACGTTCCTCCTTTCCATGGTCCATGAAAAGGAAGAATAAAACCAAGATTTTCTTTATTGGTTAGGAAACAAGATCTATGAGAAAATATTTATTATTTAAATGGTAAAGAAAACAGACAAAGTCAAGGAGGAATATTTAAATGGAGAACTTTCTAATTATGGAAAGTGGTTAACCCTAAAAATGAGGAAAATAGGTTAAGTGACCTAGAAATGGGTTAAGTGACCTAGAAGATGCTTCTAAGGAAGCTACTTGGAGAGTATAAATAAGAGTCTAGGGTCTCTTGTGAAATATATCTCTTGTATATTTTATGTATCTCTTGTGTATATCTCTTGAGCATGTATTGAAGATCTATTCTGAGAGAGAGGAGATATGGAGGATCTCATGGACGCATCAAAGTTTTGGCAAGTCTGAGATCATGACGAAAAAAGTCTCGGAAGTTTAGAAACCCTAGTTTCTGAGGTATACGCAGGCTGCAGTGAGCCAGGACGCGTACATACGTGGGATGAATGAGAACAGGGCACGTATAGTGGATGAAGTCATGAAGACTTGTGGTTGACCTGATGATAGGGTCTTGAAGACTGAAGAAGGTTCTAGATATGCATTCTATGGGCTCAAATCTTCCATAGAAATTATGGTATGGTTACATTGTTTTCTTGATGGATACTCTTGCTTGTTGTATGGTGAATGCTTAAGGCATTATTGGTATGTCTATTGTGTTGTGGTTTATTGATGGAGTGATCAACACTCTTATGATTCAGTACTGATATGATTGCTATAGTATGTTGTTTGCTTATACATAATTGAGTAGCATTCATATTGTATGGTTGAGAAGAATGAGTAATTTGTTGGAGAGCTTGGATGTTCTATGATTGGTTATGGGTCAGATTGGATAGTGAGAGACATAAGAGACTGTGATTGAAGTTTGCATAGAATCTGAGTTCATCTTGAAGAGAAAAACCTAAGAGCTCAGAAGTGATACGCATGTTGTAGTACAAACTAGCCGCGTACATATTGTTATTGGACTAATCAATAGGTGCGGACACTAACTGATCTCCCTAGATCCACCTGGATCTAGAAAAAAACAGGACAGGACATGACTCTTTCCCTAAGTTTTGACCATGGAATTAACTAGGAGGAAGAAACAAGTAACATACCTTATTATCGCTTCCTAGGGTCTTTGTTGCAAAACCAAGACAACACAAACCAACCAAAGTGAAGATAGCAAAACATATTCAACAGTTAACTTATATGTATGATCAAGGAATTACACAATAAAGTGACAATAGCTTTATGGGAAAGGGACATGCCACTGTATCATATTGATTGAAAGTAAAGATTACAACCTGATAGCCTTGATGTCGCAAACTTCCTTTCGATGGCTCTTGGCTCCAACACACACACACTTGCTCAATCCTTGCATGAAGAAGATCAAATCCTCTTGATAGACTTGCTAGAGTCTCCAAGTTGTTGTTCAAGCTAAGTCCTTCACACAATTCTTTCACCAATTCTCCAATGAATCTTGCTTAACCTTTTCCATGAGAATTCTCTCAATATATAGGAGAGAATGAGATAGTTACTTGGATAAAAATGATCCCAAAATATCAGGGAATCCAGTACAAAGATAACCATTCGAATGCCAACCCATTCTTCTAGAAGATTCACTTCTAGAAGCATCGAGAATTCATCTTTTTTCATGCTTTAGGAAGAGTTCGCACCCTAACTATTCAACACATTGTGAGAAGTTCACACCTTGGCTTAAAGAAGCCTGTGAGAATGGGTCATTCTCGCACCCAAATGCACTAGCATCCTGCGAACCTTCTTCAAAAATGAGTTTTCTAGGAAGAGATGAAAGTAACTTTTCTCAGGAGAAAATTCTTATGAAGAGCCTGAGTACACCATCATCAATACATTAGCATGACGACCAAAATCATGGGTAACACATATGCGAGTTGTACTACTAGTAGGGCGCATACATATGCATGTTGCACTACTGACATGTCACATACCTGTTGATAGATTGATATCTGTTGAGGATTGTTGCCTCATCTCAGTTGGTGTTGAGGGTGTAAGCTGAGTCTTGCATTATAGAGTTGGTGCTCTTGTAGAGTTGTACTCTATTCAGTTGTTGCTTAAAAACCCAAGGATTGTAGTCTGTAATAAAAAGAAAAATTGTACATACATCTTGTGTTCTTTGTGTTCCTTGTGGTGATGGTTTATTGATGATATGTTGCTGATGTATGTTCACATTTAACTGGTTATAAATGACAACAATAAGTAATGAGTAAATGGTGGTTGCTAACTAATAAGTTTTGTGAATGGGAAGTTTTGGGAAAAAGAGCCGCACACTGATTCACCCCCCCCCCACTCTAAGTGTGGTCAGTGTATCCAACAATTTATGTATGCTTGCCACATTACCCTTTATGTTTGAATTATGCAATAAATTGGTTACTCGTATTTTATTATCATTAAGTGAAGTAAATTTTATAATTAGATGTGAATTGTAATTTTAATAATTTTCCCTGGATGGCAAGACACATGGGCCACACACTTCAATGGACGGGGCGATTACGAGGGAAGTTAAATCCCCCCACCTCCACCCTCCCTCCATGTTCAGTCGTGATGGTTCTCATGCATAAGAGCCAAGCCTTAGTGCGTCGGTCCTTAATGGAAGCTCATGCTTGGCTCCTCGGCTTCAATATGATTTTGGAGATGGCCATTACACCTGCACTAATGGCTACCAGAGCCATCGATGCCTCTTCCCTCCTTGTATTTTAACTATGTGGGAAGTGTTATATGGGGCACTTGGGCCCAAAGCCCAACATCATTTTTTTAATTCTACTTCGAGATTCAGCCTACTCATCCGATTTTTTTGTTTGCCTGGTGCCCTGCGCATCCATGCCATGAGAACGAGGCAAGCCCTGATGAGGGCCAACCTACTATAGTAGGTTTGGACGAAAAAATCGCCTAGGGCTTGCCTCTCGATCTCTCACACCAAGCAGAGACCATCTGGGCTCTTCGGGGCAGAACTGATCTGCGCAGGCACCTTCAGAGCCTTGCCCTCACCATGGTATGAGACTTGTTTCTTGAGTTCCAGTTCTAGACGAGGACCATCCAGGTTTCTCTAGGAAAAATTGGTTCGCGCAGGCTCATCAGGAGCTACGTCGTCCCGACACTAAGAGTCTCCAAGGCGGATGTCCAGTGGAAGAATAATTTCAACCCAATTGGGCATAATTCTTGCCTTTCCTTCCTTCAACCGACTTGGAGAACCAGACCCCCACATGCACCACCAGTCCATTTCAAGATTCAGTTGCAACAATATGCATACTGGAAGAAGAAGCCTTACCTCTGGAGGACCACTCGGGGCACAATTTCGCTGCCTCCATGGAAGAAGACCCCATCACATACTCTGTTGTTGCCTTTGACTTCATTGCTGCAACTTTGGAGGAAAACCAGGCTCAAGAGGACCATAGTCACCCAACTCCAGAATCCCACAAACTCACGGAAGACCACCTGGTTTTAATCTTTGAGATGAGAAGGGACCTGGTTGAGCGGTAACACCGCCAGAGTTTCTTCAACAAACATCTAGATGCCCTGTATGATTCCCTGTCAAGCGAGCCTGAGAAGAGTCACTGCCTGACGCATTGTCAACACTTCACTTTCAGACTCCCTCAAGATGGATGCTTAGGCTCGCCACATGCATAACATTCTCACAGGTTTTTCTTTGGTTCAATGGCTAAATTTTTGCAAATTTTGCCTAGGATAGTCTCTGGTTCAGGTTCGATAGGCTAAGTTCTGAAAGGTGGTCAGGGCACTCAGTCCACCTCCTGTTATGGTTTCCACGAGAGTGGCAGAACAAGTGGCAAGTCCCCTTGTTTGTATGTCGACAATTATCGTTTTTTATTTAAGCTTTGGAACTGTGAACAATTGTCACGCCCATGCGTTCTGGTTTCCACTACGGTGGCAGAACAACTGGATTGCTATCATGTATATTTGGACACGTAATTTTTCTACTATGGAAAGGTAATATATATTTTTATTTACAAATAATAATAATAATAATAATTTTGTTAACAAGATATACATCATGAATTTTTGTAGGGCACTTACAAGAATAAACTTTAGGTGAACATGATAAATTGTTCCATTTTACAAATATTTAGATTAAGTTCAATTAACATAACTTATTTATAAATATGGATATAGAGATTTTAGTAGGTGAGCATGATGAATAATTTTATTTTACAACCATTTAAATTACGTTTAATTAGCATAATTTAGTTATAAACATGGATATAGGGATTTTAGCATAGGGTGGAGGAAATTATAGTTATAAAATTGATATATGAATATAGTTATAAATTGAGGTGGTTTTGAAACGTGAAATTAGGAAGAAACATGTTAAGGATTAATATTGGTATCAAAATCCCAATAATATAAATTAAAAAACTAAATAAAAACTAAATATAAAAATTTTCAAAAAAAAATTGATACCTAGAATATTTGGAGAAAATTATATAGATGTGTACCAAAAGAAAAGACTTTTACAAATGGATTTTGAGAAATTAAGAAAATAATGTAAAGATATTCTTCAAATATCTCAGTGACATAATTAAAATAAATTCACTATATAATTGATGTTGTTTTTATTATGAATTTTAATGAAAATAAAATCACTATATAATTGATGTTGTTTTTATTATGAATTTAATTATTTTTAGTAATTTTAATTATTTACAATGAATATTAAAACTTTTCAAAAATTAAATTAGGCTTAATATATAAAATAAGAAATATAACATTATTTCATAATGAGTCTACCAAGTAAGTTCGATCTCATCAAATTCATTTATATATTGAAAAATTGAGTAATATATTGCTCGAAAATAATGAAATGGGAGTAATTTTATTTACCTATGAATAGAGGTATTATGATGTATTTAATATGAATACAAGGATTTAAGAAGACTGAGTGATATTATTGTATACAAGTAAAGTAAAATTGTAATAGTTTTGAAAGATGAAATAAGGAAAATAATAGATAAAAAAGAATTTGAAATAAATATGTTAATTTTATAAAAAAAAAATATATATATATATATATATATATATATATATATATATATATATATAAGATTTCACAGAGAGTTTAGGGGAAACCTTAGTCGCGGTCTTGTTTTCTCGTTGTTTCTTTTGTGTTCGCCTCCATGGCTTTTTTGTTTCTCATCTAGTGCTCGAGTACGAGGATGGTAGGTGTTTTCCCCTTTGCTCATGCACTCGCGAAATCTTCGTGTATCTTGTATGGATCGTCCTACTTCTGATTGGTCGTCAGTGGTTCTTCTGTTTGTCGTTTTGTTTCTAATGCACATGGACTCTTCTTTTGTGAGTATGTGATGGGTGTGGAGCTTGTACTCTCCTTAGATCTGGTGATGTTCTCACAAATCGTCCATTGTGTGCTTGGATTAGGGGTTGTGTTTTGCATTCTTATTTTCGGTGGGCTTCTTTACTGGGTGGCTTTGCTTCTTGTCTCGGGTGCTATTCTTTTGGATTCTATTCAGTAGGGAGTGTTCTCACCTCAGATATCCTGTTTTTCTCAGATCAAGTTTCTTTCTCGAATCTGGGGTTCTTTTTTTAGTTCTTGGCTCTCATTTCCAAGAACGATGTTGATGCTGCGAGGTGGCTCCATTTGTTGATCTATCTTGGAGTGTTTTGGTCTGATCTGGTCGACCTGTCTTATGCCGATCTGGGGTTTCTGGAAGTCTTTTTCCATGTGGATCTTCTTCTCTACAACAACTTTTCACCGTTGGTTCTCTTTATGGGTGGCCCTCTCCTTTGGAGGGTTTTCTTGATTCATCCTTGTGCTCCCTCTAAAGTTACAAGTTCATTCATGATCAAATACATACCCTCTGCTCTGTGGGTTTGGTTGCATTTGTTCTGGTGCCCAGTTTCATATGTTTTGCATCAGGAGTTCAGAGTTTTGGATCCTCTCTTTTTAGAGAGATATGCATGCCGCTCTGATCTCGTTCGTCCTGCATTGGGGTTCATTTTGCTTCCTGCTCTCGACAGGTTATTTTTGGGGGTCTTCTCACACCATGTTGCAATTCATCTCTTTGGTTGTGTGTTCAGGGTTTGATGTATGCCCAGATGATAGGGGAACTTCATACCTCTCTAAGCTAGTCCATCTAGTCTCCAGTGCTGGTTTGTTCAGGGTTTTATGTATGCCCAATGGATGTGGGAGCTACATATTGCTCTGACCTGGTCCATATTGTCTCCAGGGTCTTTTTCTTGGGATTGCTCTTCCGACGTGCTTCTCTGTGGTGGAATTTTGTGCATTCCTCTGGTCTTAATTTTGGTTCTTTCATGTTTTTTTCTCAGCTCCCTTTTTCCTCTTACTTTATGCGACTTATCAACCAGCTCATCAGCTTTTTTCGGTTTTTATTTTCTGACCTAAGTTTATTCCCATGTTTGGGTTGTGCTTAAAGCACCTACAAAATGTAATTTGATTTTCTTGGGATAAATAGAATTACACTTTTTTTTTTTGGAATATAT
>ML788831.1:75128-86601 GCA_009831015.1 Picea engelmannii
CAGCCCAAGACTAGTAGAAAGAGTGGAAGTCTAACCAACAAATGGTTTCATTCTGATTGGAATGGAATGGGATTGAGTGAATGCGATCTGTTGAAGAAGTGTGAAAAGAATGTCAGATTTGGTGACACAACGTTAAAAGAATGAGAATATAAAAGGGGATGTTGAGACCATGGAACCCAATGAAGGAAGAGATCGAGAGCTTGTTGAAAATGAAGGAGATGGAATTTGTGCAGAAAGATAATAGAAACCCAAAGTTAACACTGCACAAATATTTGAACAAGTACGTATTTAGCAACATGCATGAAGTATTTTTCTATGATTTCCTTCATGTGTTGCAGGAGTGGATATTGAGGTTGAAATACAACCACCCTACAAATCGGATCAGAAAGCTAAAGTGGAATTCCGTGGAGATCGTGCAGTTACAATGAGTTGATAATAAATTTACGTGCGTAGTAGATTTCTGGCTAGACAACATTGTTGCAGGATTTATCACAGAATTTGTAGTAGATACTGCGAAGTCTTACAATGCAGCAGAGAACGAGTTCTTGAAGGGACCTTGAGGTAGGTATATCATATCATTTTATACTTCCATTAAGATGTTATTGTATAACAAATGTGTAATGACAATGGCCTCAGACAACTAAACTTCCCTATGTTCATGGGGGAAGGGGGGAAGCACTAACAAGAGACAAAGAAATGGAGGAAGAAATGGATAAAGGAAAGAAGGAGGAGGCATTGGATCCAATCATGATGGAGGAAGAATAGCTCAAGAATATCATGGAAATAACTGGAAGAATGCGTAGCAGAGTACCCTACCAATACAAGATGAACAATAAGAAGAGAGCCATAGCCATGAGAGAAGGCTTGGCAAGTGATGAAGAAGAGGTAGATGATCTCTGGGATATGGAGAAGATTGAGGAAATCCTATGTGCGATATATGAAAGGAAGACAAGAGGTTCAAGAGGAGAAACCAGAGGCATGAATCCTATCCATATCAGTGTCAGTTTAGACAATCAAATTTCAGTGGAAGAAACGCATCAGGAAGTACATCTACACAAGGGGAAACAACTAGGGGAGCCAGTTCATGAAGTATTAGTTGAGGATCTACACCGCACGGAGGTAGTATTTCAACATTCAGGATGGTACGACATGATACCACCATCAGGTTACTAGAATTAAAGGGAGAGGCGTCGGAGGACCCTGAGAAGCACTTGTTCATCTGTGAAAATATCTGGGAAGCAAAGCAGATCACAAATGAGGATACCAAACTTGTGTGGTTATCCATCATGCTAAGAGACCACACACTTGATTGGTACATGAGCTTAGTTGCAAATAGTCCACCAGGAACAACAAGAATGATTGTGGATATCAAGAAGTTGTTGATAAATGAATTCTAGAAGCCTAGCTCAAAGGATCAATACATGAATGAGATGATAGATATCAGAAAGAAACCAGGAGAATTTGTCTAGGAGATAGACCAAAGATTCAAACGATTGAAGGGAAAGCTGAAGTATGTCATGACAGATATGCAACATGTTCATTTTTTTGTGAATTCACTACTACCACACTTGAAATACCCTTTGAGACAAAAGAATTTTCAGACCCAGGCAGAGGCTCTGCAGGAAGCCTTGTAACTAGAAGAGAACCAATATCATAAGATAGATCCAAAAATAGAGGAGCTCAAGGAGGACCTAAAGAATCTAACATTTTAATTAAACCAGACAATGAGTAAGGACAAAAGAGAAGTTGTTTGGTGTACCACATGTAGGACATAAGGACACCAAAAGAATGACTACTAAACCCTTTGATGATATGAGTACTATGGTGTTATATCTATAAGACGTAGGGAGATGATCCATATCATTGTCCAATGATGCATAAATACCAGACAATACCTAAAATTTCATATTGCAACTTTTGCAAGTCAGTAGGCCATGATGAAAAATATTACAGGACAAGGGAGTTGATGAGGGAAAGAACATCATACACCTACAGGGTGCAAGAAGAGATTATGACAGGGCAAGTTGCACCACATTTTAACCAAGTACCATCCCCATATAGCATTGTGCCACACCAATATAACACTGTGCAGCCGCAGTACAATACCGTGCAACCACAATATAATCCTGCACAGTATAACTAGGCGCCTCAGTACAATGCATCGTACGAAGATCGAGCTAGATACAGAGGTGTAGGACGAGGTAGAGGAGGCTTTGGAAGGGGTAGAGGACCAATGGTATTCCATAACTGTCAAAAATCAGGACACTATGCAATAGAATGTCCACTTTCACCAACGACATGTATGTATTTCCGCGCATCCGGCCATGACATAGAAGACTGTCTAACACTATTGGGGAAGATCCAGGAAAAGAGAAATTAGAACAATCAAGATGTCTAATGGATTTCTACAGAAGTGGGATGGTGGAAGAAATATCAACATAGTTATGCGTGGAGGAGCTAAGACAAGAGACCACATAGTAAGATAAGATCCAACACAACACCAATGGGTGAAGAAGAATGTTGAACCACAGAAGCAGTTTGATGCGCAGAACGAAAAGGAATTCAAGCAAGAAATATAAGAATTATTGAAGCCAAACATTGCATCTACATCAACTACGCAACACACCCAGGACGTACCAACGTACGATATGCCTTCATCGTTGGATCACACTAATGAAGCACATCCCCTAGGACAAGTAAGTACCATAAAGGCTTTTCTGCAATCACGTGTTAAACTACTAAATGATCCATCATCTGTTAAAGTATCACAAAATATGTTAGAAAGATGTAACACAGATGTAGATGGAAAGATAGAGAAGAAAAAAGTAAATTATCTGCATACAAGGAGGAGGACAAGTAGAGAATTTAGACTGAATGCCAACATTGGATATTTCAACATGGGGTATATTATACTGGATTTAGGCTCCGAAGTGAATGTACTACCCAAGAGAACATGGCAATGTATGGGAGAGCCCACATTAGGATATTCACCTATTCAAGTGAAACTAGCAAATCAACACAGGGTTCTGGCAATTGAAAGGCTAAAGGGTGTGACAGTAGATTTGGATGGAGTGTGCACTAAAGACGATTTCAAAGTGATATAAATAGTGGATGGCACAACACCTTATCCGACATTTCTTGGCTTGTATTGGGCGTTTGACAATCATGCCATAATAAATTTGAAGATGAGGAAGATGAAATTCAAGTTAGGAGAGTACAGAGTCATTGCGCCACTAGATCCATCAGAAGGAGAAAGGTTTGTAGAACCCACTTGTTTAGACCTGGAGTAAATTAACTAGTTATACAGAACCACCGCACGAGAAGAAGATTATGTGAATCCAACTACAGATGGGGTACTCAGTTGGCAAAGTATCACGTCATGTGCATTAGAATTAGACACATGGATGGAAAATTGGCATCAAAGATTACATGAAGTCTCCATAAGAAGGTGTGCAAGAATAGACCGCACAGTAAGATGGGTAGGTACAGATATAAGAGAACATCTCAACTTTCATGGGGTGAATGAATTAGAAGAATTCCTAACAAGTTATGAAGATGAAGTGTTAGAAAATCAAAGGCTCTTATATTTGGACATAGTACTCAAGGAAACACCTGTAATATGGTGGGGTGTGCACAAAGGGACAATCAAGGACTAGTACCAATGTAAGCGATTACTGCGCATCAGATTTGGCATAGAATAGGGAATAAACCAATTGCATAGATATGATAGAAAGGGGACACTAGTCAAACACTTGGAAAAGTGAAGAACACTATGGAGAATGACACCACCAGAAGAATGGCCTCACCACTTTATTCACACATTGGAAGAAATTCCAGCAAACTGGTATGTATACCAAGAATTGTGTAGAGGCGCTATAGAATGGACAACATTACAACAAAATTTTATAGTCGCTTTATCATTTGAACATGAGAACCCCAACATGGATTCAACACTCAAACATATCAGAGGGGTAATATTCATTCAAGAACCATAGGTTGAACTTATAATAGAGTACCAAAAACAGAATAGACATGCAGTGAAAGAATTATTGTCATGCTACCATGTACAGGAAGAAGCACCAGATGAAGATGACCCACACAACATTCAAATTACAAAAATTGAAGGAGAAAGGAAGGTGGAAGGTCCATCTCTCGAATTAGAATTATTTGTTGCACCAATGAAAGTGAAGAAAGTAAATATTGGGACAAATGATAATCCCAAAATGGGCAGTATTGGGGATTACTAGGATGAACAAACGATAGAAAGAATAACAGAGTTGTTGCAAGAGTACAATGACTTATTCCCAACAACCTTTACAGAGATGAAAGGAATAGCAGGAGAGCTAGGAGAGATGAATATACCTCTCGATCCTGAGGCTATATCATTCAGACAACAACCATATAGACTGAACCCAATATATAAGTAGAAAGTAAAACCATAAATTGACAGAATGTTGGAAGTTGGTATCATAAAACCAGTGGAGGAATCTGACTGGATAAGCCCTATGGTAGTTTAGGAGAAGAAGAAAGGAGGCATAAGGATATGTGTCGATCTGAGGAAGATGAATGATGCTTTCCTACATGACCCTTTTCATACCCCTTTCACAGATGAAGTTTTAGAGAATGTAGGAGGCCAGGAAGCATACTCATTCACAGATGGATTCTCAGGCTACCATCAGATCAAGATAGATCCAGAAGATAGGTACAAGACCACTTTTTCCACATAATGGGGATCCTACCAGTACACAGTCATGCCTTTTGGACTGAAGAATGCACCAATAATATTCTCAAGAGTAGTCATAGTTGCATTCAAATAATTCATCCATCAATTTTTAGAAGTACATATGGATGATTGGACAGTCTACATTGTGTTGAAATATCATGTAGAGGTATTAAGGTTGATGTTGGAAAGATGCAGGCAGTGTCAAATATCATTAAATATCAAGAAATGCATCTTTGGCACACATTTTGGGATACTATTGGGCCATATAGTATTAAAACAAGGCTTCCTGGTAGATCTTGCCAAGATTGCAGTGATTGTCAATTTATCACCACCAAAATCAATACACCATTTGAGAGAAACATTGGGACACAAAAGATACTACAGGAAATTCATAAAAGGGTATGTGCAGATCACTTCGATAATCATGGAGAAACTGTTGAAAAAATATAGTAAATTTCAGTGGAATGAGGACTGTCAGCGGGGGTTGGACACTCTAAAAGAGAAGATGGTAACAACACCGATACTAGTATTCCCAGATTGGGAAAAGACATTTCATGTGCATGTAGATGCATCAGCCATAGCACTTGGAGCTATTCTGGCCCAGCCAGGAGCAGGAGAGTTAGACCATCCTATAGCATTTGCAAGAAAAAAATTGTTAGAGTCAGAGAAAAACTACAATACTACAGAAAGAGAAGGCCTAGCAATGGTATATGATTTGAATAATTTCAGACACTATCTATTTGAGAAACATTTTAAAATGTTCAGAGATAATTCTACCCTCAAATACCTAGTTAATAAGCCAGTGTTGGGGGGGAGGATATGTAAATGGTTACTGTTGTTTCAAGAGTTTGAATTTGAAGTGATAATCAAGCCAGGTAAGTTGAATGCAGGACCCGACCACCTGTCAAATATAACCAATGAAGAGTAACCTACGAATTTAGAGGACAACTTCCCTGATGCACAATTATTTTCAGTCCAAGTAGATGATGACTATTTTGTTGAAATCATTCAATACTTGAGTACAGGTACTACACCGCAAGAATTCAACACTGTGTAGAAGAAAAATATGGTAGTCAGCGCTACAAACTATCAATTGATTGCAACAAACTTATACAATATGGGCGCAGAAAACATCTTGAGAAGATGTGTACTAGAACATGAAAGGCCTAGGATTTTAGCAGATGCTCGTGAGGGAATAGCGGGAGGAAATTATGTAGGAAACTCTACTGCAGAAAAGGTATTGCGCCCAAGACTATGGTGTCCGAATATCCACAAAAATGAAAAGGAATACTTCCAGAGATGTGATGTATGTCAGAGGGTTGGTACACCTAACAGACATGATGAGATGCCCCTAAGACCACAAGTAACCTTGCAAGTATTCGATAAATGGGCAATAGATTTTGTGGGACCAATTAATCCACCAACAAAGAGGTTAGGAGCAAGGTATATCATTACTTATACATAGTACTTAACAATATGGGAAGAAGCAACATCAATAAAATATTGTAGCGTAGAGACAACAACACACTTCTTGTTTAAGCAAGTGATCACTATATTTGGATGCCCAAGGATTTTGATGAGTGACCAAGGCACTCACTTCATCAATAGTACTATCAAGGCTATGACTGAGGATTTTGAAGTCTATCATCAAAAGAGTACACCATTTCACCCTCAAGCAAATGGAACAGTGGAAGCCTTTAATTATATCCTAGAGAATGCATTGACAAAGATCTACAATGTCAACATGGATGATTGGGACTTGAAGATACCAACAATATTATGGGCATACATGACTACATGTAAAAATTTGACAGGGAAGACACCATTCAGGTTGGTGTATGGACAAGAAGCAGTGATGCCATTAGAATTTTTGGTACCTAGTCTATGCGTAGAAGCAATCACTAACATGACAGAATGAGGTGCAGTACAAGAAAGATTAAGTCAACTGATGGTGATGGAAGAAGATATGATTCTAGCAGGATTTCACCATGAAGTACAGAAAGAAAGAGACAAAACTTGGCATGACAGGCATATTAAAAGGAAGAGTTTCAAGGAGGGAGACCTAGTCTTGGTGTATGACAATAAATTTCTTCAACACCCAAGAAAATTTAGAATGCATTGGTTGGGACCATATGAAGTAAATAATGTCAGAGATGGGGAAGTTGTACAATTGAAAGATTTAGGAGGTACAAAACTCAGAGGAATGATCAATGGGAGTAGACTAAAATCATATAGGGACAATCGACCTCCTAGTACTTAGGAAGTTACCGCGAAGTAAAGAGATATGTATATAGTGTATTATAGTTAAGAAAAAAAAAAAGACCGTGTGCAACAAAAATGGAGTTACCACGCCAGACATCAGAAGACCGCGCAAAACAAAAATGGACTTAGTGCGAGGAAAATAAAAAGTCCATGCACAACGGCTAAACAACATACTGCACACTTGGAAAAATCAGCGCGTTGGAAAAAATACCAACGATCAAAAAAGGAGGAAATTTGAAAAATGGCAGTTATGGGGAAAAGGTGCCAACTGGCAACAATTATGGGAAAAATGAGGAAATTTGAAAAATTGCAGTTATGATAAAGGTGCCAACTGGAAGCAATTATGAAATTCAATGCAAAGGTATGAATAAAGTGCCATTACATTAATCAATGTTGGGGAAAATTCTTTGAGAAGATTCACAACTAGCCTATATAAAGGGGAACATGGGCAATATAAGACCCATTATGAAATCGTGAAATTGTAGAGAGATAGAGTACGCAGAGCCGAAGTGATTTGACATGGGGAGAACCAGTGAAGAGTCAGTCAGCTAGAACCAACCACTACCCACCCATGATGGCACCACCAAAGATGGGTGCCCCGAGCCAAGCAGGGAGGAAAAAATGAGGTAGTAGGGCACCATGGGAGGCAGCAAAGCCCGAACAGGAAACCAGACAACCCGAGGATTTTGTCGATGTTGACACAATTCTGTCATTGGATGAAGCTCCCATAGACCCTACACCAGTGGTGGAGGAAATGCAAGGTCCAACCACGTCGACCATGGAAGTCAACCTGACCAGCAGCGCGTAGGGACATCATGCGCACAACACAAGAAACCCATCTGAAACCACGACGATCGAAGGAGTCCCATAGGTAAATGGCCAAGCTACTTCGCAGATAAAAGCGACAGTACCCAAAAACACCAGAGTTGAAACTGCGCAGGAACAAAAGGGTCTAGTAGAGGATCTCACTGGTCATCCAGACCCTGCTGTAGAAAGAAGACAGATGGAGGCGGGGTCCCCTAGTCAACAGACAAGGCGAAAGGGAAAATAGCCTATGGTGTGGTCTTCACATAGGCAGATGGATGAAACAATTGTGATCATGTGCATTCTAGAAGGAGTGAAAACCACACCAACATTGCTATGTTGTGTGGAGAAACTGAGGTACTCAGACCACGATGTGGCCGACAAGGGTAAATTCCATGAATTTGCATAGCAGGTCTATTTGGACACCATAGGGATAGGACCCTTTGGCAACCTTGTCCTACAACCAAATCCATGGGCAAACGAACTAGCAAACATTGGGATCCTCAACCTACTGGAGATTCCCCACTTTGGAAGGGGAAAAGAGGTGAACAACTGCATCAAGCAGTTGATAGTGGTACTCCATGGAAGATTCCTCTGGATGGAACAACCCGTCTCCATAGACGTGGAGATAATCGCAACAATCACAGGACTGTCAATAATGGGTGAGAACCCCATGGAGTACATGGATGACAAAACCAAGGAGAAGGCATTAGCAGAAGAAATTAAAAGAACATATGGCACAGAGAGGGGGTTGTGTGGTATAATCATCAAGAGGATTAGCGATGTTGTGACAAGGATGGCCACTAAACTCATGGCCTGCAAAATGCTGTGAAAGTTTCGCGAGGAATAATTTCCTGCCAAGGTCGTCACAACTGCAACACAGTGTGAAAATGGCACGTTGCTCAGTTGGGCCCCTTACCTGCTAAACTTATTCATGGAGGACTGCAAAGACGCGCAATACCTTGACATAGATTTCCACTACTTGTGGCTACTCATGTTGATCGCCCTGATGGGGTGGAGAGAACCCCCATATTCATACCTTTGTATTTGGATAGGTCGGTGTCGCGCAAACCGATACATGTCATTGGGGAGAAACTCCGACCCCAAGCACATAATCACAAACACGAGTACCTTTTCGAGGTACTTCCTAGAGATACATGAGAGTATAGCCAACACTTGGTGAATAACGCCATAGGTAGTCACGCAGTTCAAGGACGTCGCCAACTTCAAGGTGTCAATGTTTCATGGAAACATGCACATGCGACCTAGCTAAAGCATACACAAACAAATCTTATCAAGAAAAGGAAGAGAGATGCACAATGAAGAATGAGAATCAATGTATATTATGATCTAATCAATGAGTGAGTTATCTTCATTCATATAGGCAATGACATCCTATAATTAGGAATGCATGCATAATAGTGATGGTCTAAAATAGAACTAGTCAGTTAACTCCCACCGAACTAGTGTTACTCCCACTGAACTAGTGTGTTGAAAATATAAATTTCTCCAACACCCCCCCTGAACATCACTATGGAATAAAAAATGAGTCCCGACTACTAGGCCATATTAGGTACTCATGTATAATGCAACTAATGAAAACTAAATAAAAGTGAGGAAAGAGGGAAAACCATGTGGGAACAAAACCCCCCCTTAAAAGATAATGTATCGAAAGAATAAAATGGAAGCTTCTAGGCAGCTGTGTTCTTCACCGCAAGACGATCCCAGAAAGTCTGAAACTTCTGCTCACTGAAATTCTTCGTGAATATGTAGAAATATTTATGGATCTGATGAAGTCCTTTGGAAACTTATCTAGCCTTGTACCTATTGATCATGTGGACCCATCTGCACCTTAAAATATTCCTTTCTGGCGGAAGTGGAACTAGATGCAAAGTCTGATTCTTTAAGAGTGAGTCATAATCTTTTGCATGGCTTCTTTCCATAATGGATTTCCCATATCCTCATTGTAGAGTTGTAGATTAGAACATTGAACCATATGGCAATGCATGGGCATCACAGGTTCTGAAGCTGAAAGTACATGAGAAGGATCCTCATGCTGAGATCGATTCCTCCTCGAATCCAATGGATTCCCTACAAGGATACCTGTTGCTTGAAGTTTGAACTGTTCCTTCTTGGGCATATGTTGAAGCTTCAGCTTTGGCTTCTTATCTGGCTGTACTACCTACTTATTTCCATGTACATACTCTGAGTGTATGGAATCATCTATGATGTCTGAAATTGATGGAAGCACAAAAGTATATGCATGTTGCACTGGAGGTGCATGCAAAGTATTCTCCTTATGTGTAAGTAGAAAATAAGAGTCATCATCATAAAACTTAGTAAATTTATACAACCTTGACTTTTGATCCACCTCACCAATTGCAATGATGGAATTGTCATGCATGTCAATTATTGAAACTGAATCATATGTAAATTCAACCTTTTTACCTTTCTATGTGATCTGATAAACTGAGAGCAGATTCATAGAAATCTTTGGAACATGTAAAACATTCTTAAAATTGCCATTGTGGAGTTCCACTCTCCCTTCTCCTGGTACTGCTACTGGAGTATCATCCCCCATCAGAATAAGGGGTTCTTGAGCATGGACTCAAAGAATAGAAAAATTCCTCTTTAGCTGCCATATGATGGGATGCACCAAAATCTATAATCCATGAATCAGATGAGGAATTAATTGTAACCAGGGCATGATGATTACCTTTATTAGGCGCATGGTCTTATTCCTTCTGCTTCTTGACTCCCTCTAGAATGAAGTTTCCAAGGTTGTTCTGTTGAAGTGCCTGTGCCATAAGATCGATCTGTTTCTTCATGCATGTGGATTATTCATGATTCGGTTTATTACAGTAAGTGCACTTCTTTCCCTTCTTCTTCTTCTTGGAATCTGAAGAGTCTTTGGAACTTGAAGAATCGTTAAAGGGTTTGGAATATCCCTCTTTCTCGTTCTATTTCTCCTTACCATTCTGTTTGGATGATCCTATTCCATCATGCATGGTGAGTGCATGTGCTTTGAGATCCTTGATTAGGCCCATCTGGATGATTTTTGTTTGCTCTTGTGTGAAGGAATCAATGAACTGAGCCATCATAGGAATTTTTCAATTTGTTCCAAAAAGACATCTGCCAGAATGGAAATTGGAGACATATACAACGTATTCTGGTCCTAGCTTGGCCAAGATTGTTAGAATAATTTGTTTCTCTTGTGTAGACTTGTCAATACCACATTCACCCAAGCTCAAAATCAAAGATTTAAATTTAGTAAATAAATCCTATATATTATCAAAACTTTTAGGGTCTAAGGTATTCAACTCTACCTCAAGCATATGACCTCACATCTCATCCTTCTTTCCGAAGAGTCCTTCCAAGGTGGTCCATATATTGTTTGGAGTCTTGCATGCGAAACAATAGATCAATGGAGATTAAATCATAGTCATGTGGCCTCATCCTTACGGTTCACCCATCTGGTCTTCTCAAGAGCTGATGTAGGTTATGCTTCTGTCACCGTCGTCAAATTATATAGTCCTTTTATTTTGAGTTGGAATGCGGCCTTTGGATTCCATTAAAAATGGTTGTAAGGTGTGAGTATTATCACCAGACTTGATTGAAGAAGTTGCATCGTCTCCATCCCTATTATTGATATTGAAAAGATCTTGAAAACCCAGATCGTGGATT
>ML788831.1:108559-119992 GCA_009831015.1 Picea engelmannii
GTCTCATCATCTCCTTATAATCAAGTGATTTCCACCAAATTGCAGCATCACCTTGCAATTTGAAACCTACCCAATGGGGCCAAATATCTCCCCATGCTGATTTTCTTTCTTTAATGAATGATTCAATACTAGGGCTATCACCTGTCCCTGTAAAATACATCTTGCTATGAAAAAACCCAAAAAAATAGATCAAGAAGTTACGGCAAAAAATCGCGGCTTTTTTCGGAAAGAACTTAAAATGCTCATAACTTCACTTCCCGGACTCCGTTTCGGCTGATTTTTTTTTTGAAATTGGGTGAAATTGTAAGAGGAACTCAGATTTGTAATTTATTTGGGCAAATTCGGCCTCCAAATATTACAGAAATAAAAATAAATCGCGCCGCCGTCCGCAGAAAAACCCTGAAAAATTGTAGATTTTAAAACCTCAATATCTTGACCTTCCGGACTCCGTTTTGGATGATTTTTTTTTTAAACTTGGGTGTTTTTCTGAGAGGAACTCAGATATACAACTCTTTTCTGTAAATTTTGCACAGAAATATACTGAAAATGTCTGAAATGTCGCGGCCCTCTTTTTTTTTTCTCCGAAAAACAAAATCTGCAAAAATAAAAAATATTTGCCCACAACTCCGGCCAAGGAAAGTGCTCTGATACCACTTGTTAATAACCTGAATAGATCTACCAATATAATAACCACAAATATTGAATACACAATAGATCCACTAAGCAAGATATGAGAAACCACACTTTATTATAGAAACCCTTGAGGTAGGGCAACACCATACAATGGATCCTATTATGGAAGGGATCCTCTCCTGTTCACTTGCCTCTTCGAGGGGGCATCCTCCTATTAAGCTACTTCTCCAAATACAATACTTCTCTTCATGTCTCATTATATTGCTTGAACCCCTTTATATAGTGCTACCATCACCTAAGAACATTCTAGAGGAGGAATCTTCTAGAAGTAGAACCTTCTAAGAAGTCCTCTTACATTTATTATATCTAATTACCATAGTGGGCTTTATTTAATAATATAGTGGACCTAGTCCACCTTACATTGAATGACCTCCACTATTATCACTATGGGCCCTCTGGCCCCCCTTGGTTTCTCATATCTTGCTTAGTGGATCTATTGTGTATTCAGTATTTGTGGTTATTATATTGGTAGATCTATTCAGGTTCTTAAAAAATTGTGAGAAGAACTCAGATCTGTAATTTATTTGGGCAAATTCGGCCTCAAAATACTACATAAATAAAAATAAATTGCGCCGCCGTCCGCAGAAAAAAACCTGAAAAATTGCAGATTTTAAAACCTCATTATCTTGACCTTCCGGACTCCGTTTCGGACGATTTTTTTTTTTAAATTGGGTGAAATTGTAAGAGGAACTCAGATTTGTATTTTATTTGGGCAAATTCGACCTCCAAATGTTACATAAATAAAAATAAATCGCGCTGTCGTCCGCAGAAAAACCCTGAAAAATTGTAGATTTTAAAACCTCAATATCCGTACCTTTCGGACTCCGTTTTGGATGATTTTTTTTTTCAACTTGGGTGTTTTTCTGAGAGGAACTCAGATATACAATCCTTTTCTGCAAATTTTGCACAGAAATATACTGAAAATGTCTGGAATGTCGCGGCCCTCTTTTTTTTTCTCCGAAAAACAAAATCTGCAAAAATAAAAAATATTTGCCCACAACTCCGGCCAAGGAAACTGCTCTAATACCACTTGTTAAGAACCTAAATAGATATACAAATATAATCATCACAATTACTGAATACAAAATAGATCCATAGATCAAAGATAGAAGAAACCACACTTTATTATCACCAAACCCTTGAGGTAGGGCAACACCATACACTGGATCCTATTATGGAAGGGATCATCTCCTGTTCACTTGCCTCTTCGAGGGGGAATCCTCCTATTAAGCTACTGCTCCAAATACAATACTTCTCTTCATGTCTCATTACATTGCTTGAACCCCTTTATATAGTGCTACCATCACCTAAGAACATTCTAAAGGAGGAATCTTCTAGAAGTAGAACCTTCTAAGAAGTCCTCTTACATTTATTATATCTAACTACCATAGTGGTCCTTATTTAATAATATAGTGGACCTAGTCCACCTTACATTGAATGACCTCCACTATTATCACTATGGACCCTCTGGCCGCCCCCACTACCTCTCTAGCTACCTTACACACTATCGGTAGTTTGGGAAACAAACTAACATGGGGCAATCAACAGATACCAGAGCCAATAGACGAGGTAGTAGATATCTATGTGATCTCCTACGATCAGAAGAGAAATTCCATTGTCCAAAGGACTGCAAAGAAAAGAAGGATCTCGTTGGATCACTCCATCCTAGTTACTACAGAGGAGAACTTGATCAACACAGCATACGCTTGAACGTCTGAAATGATCAACGTAGGAAAGGCCCTCTCAAATGCCACCTTGTACAGAGCTAGGAGAGATGAAAAGGAACTAGCCATCGCCCTCAAGGAGCTTGAACACTTGCACCATCTTGTCGAATACTATAAGGGCGCCATGCAGACTTTTTTGTATCTGAAAGGTGAGTTCGTAGGAATTTACAACGAGTTTAAGAAGGAGAGACACTTGTTAACTGAAAACATAGTTGAATTCCAAGAGGACACTCTCATGGCACTCGCAACTTGCAAGGAGATGGAGTGTTGGTATGAATGTTGGAAAAACAGGACCGTGGAGCAATAAAATAAAACAAATGCAGAAACAAAACACAGAAGATACACAATACAATAGAGACATAGATTTACGTGGCTCACCCAGTGTGGGCTACATCCACCAGAGAAATTACCAGGTCCTTCCTTTATTATTATCCAGCATATGAAGGGATACAACTTACAACAAACCCACTATAACTTCCTCTTCTTTCTCTCACATTCTCCTATCTCAGAATACAATATTCGCCATCAACCATAGCTGCAATACATTTCCCTCATAAAAGAGGGCTACCTTCTAGGGAAAACAAAACCCTAACATAATCTCTATCGTTAGATCTGCGACCTTATAATGAACGGTCCAGATTTACAATGAAATTACAATATACATTTACAAGGCAATTTTTCCTTTTGGGGGCTTTTCCCCCGAACCCCCGTTGGGGGCCCACTTGCCCCCAAACCCCCCAACCAGGGGGATAGCCCCCTCAGACCCCGCAGAGGGGGTACCCCCCCTCTGCACTCCCCCGCATGGAAGATTGTACATACTTTTGGGGTGTAAATACTTCATGGGGTATAATCATGGCTGAAAGTAAAAGACCTTTGAATCAGGAAGATAATCAGGCTCCACAACCAACAATGAAAGGGCGTAGAAAGTGGTTGAAAGACTCGAGTACATTGAGGCAGTCCAGCAAGGTTAAGATAAATAAAAACATGGCATTCAGGTGATAGGAAAAAGTAGTCTTAATAGCATGAAGCAATCAGCCGAGTACTGGGCCAATATGTCTCGGGACTCACATCGGGAGATCCAAGAGAAATGGACCAGGTGTAATAAGCACTGGGGTAAAATCAACAAAATAATGAAGGATGTCAGCTCCCCGAGTTCGGCACCCCCAATAATTTCATTGACTTAAACAATGTGGTCAAGCTGCATGCCGAACAAGATGCGCTATGGACTGAAGAGTTCGCGAAAATAGTTGATGCGAAGCCAGGGAAAGTACGACAATTTGTCGAACATCCGATCAGATCCCGAACCATGCTACAACAACTGAAATTCAGTTTAGTACAGTACCATGTGTATGCAGTAGAAATTAGGGGAATATATGCGGCCCCGATGGAACAACACGGATTTCGCTGGGCCCAAACTTGTGAAGAACCGTTCATCAATTGGTATGAATATGAAAGAAGCCACCCTTTTCAAGAAATATCTTGGGTGGACTGTTAAAGAAACTGTTAGATGATGATGCCACATGGCGATTTTCGTTTGGTTCAAACTGTATTTAGTTGTTAATTTCAGTTGAACTTTAGATTATAAATAAGGACATCGACCAATTAGTCAAGGGTCTATGGTTGTTGTAAGAACTCTTTCTTTTTTGTTGCTAAGAATTATTTTGAGACTTCTATGAATTGAGAAGTCCTTCTGGACCAATGACAAACGATTTTCATCAGATGCATGTGATTGGACTTGGAGAAGAACTACTTCCTATTCAATGTTTCATGAATGATGCAGTAATGAGTAAGAGCAATTAATTTTGTTGTCAAGTTATCTGGTGCAATGTTTTGATGTTTTTTTCTTTGATGATGAAGATAAATCGTTGTGTTATGATGTAATGCATGGTTATGGTAGATGAATTGTTTTGCTTGACATTATCTGATTACATATGTGATTTCTTTTTGATAGTTCATTTCTCAGATAGTAATTAGATGCTCACATGGTTAATGTGTTGTTACTAGGCTTGTGGTATAGAGTAATTGTCTATAGGTTGAGCATCGGGTTATCCCAGGCTTAACCTCTTCCTAGTAGTTAAAACTTAATCCTGTTGATTGTCAAGTTGGATTATGTTGGCTTGCATCTCTCATATCATCCTCACCCAAGAGAAAAACACAGAAGAAAATAGTCCTAACTGAACGAAGAGCCTTCACAAAGAAACACAAAGCCCATCGATAAATCGATCGAATCAAAAGATCTGGAGAACCATTCCATTCTAAATGTTGCAGAGTCTAATTGGTCCTCGGTGGCAGGTTTGGTTCCTACTGTTGAGTCAATGGATTTAGGTCCCAACAACACTATCATAGTGGGCCTTATTTAATACTATAGTGGACATAGTCCACCTTACGTTGAATGGCCACCATTGTTATCACTATGGGCCCTCTAGCCCACCCCACTACCACTCTAGATACCTAATATTCCATCCCCCTTATGAAAGAGATGTCCTCAACACTTGTTATGAGAGTGTACAACTATATACCAGGGTCTCATGGTTAAGTGTGGACCATAGTGACAGTATACTAGAGAACCAGGGTACCATGGAGAATTTAAAGACACCATGTTGAAGTAGTCCAATCATCATTTTAAACTGGGATCCCATGTCCAAGTGTGCTCAGATGAACTCCACGCGGAAGATATATGAACCCAATAACCAATTGAAAATAATGCTCCAAATATTGACACATATCATGTGGATCCAAATAAGAAGATCCATCCACATAGTGGAAAAATGTCATAGTTCAATCTCGAAGGAATAGTACCATTGTAGAATATGCAGTATTAACACTGGTAATCATAACTGGCTCTTGATTTGTTACATTGATTTTCTCTACAAAAGGTGGAGTAGATTCATCAAATAAAATATGAAAGTGGTTGTCATCCCATAAATAAAAACTATCCATATACCAATCATCACAATCGGCCTCAAAATCATACCAATCATATACTTCTTGATTATATTCATCTCTTATGTCCACCATAAGATATATCTCTTGCATGCTAGCCAAGGAATCATGAATACTATGAAAACTATCACTGATGCCATCTGCAAAGTCATGCAATGTGTAATGCATTTGGACTTTGAATGCTTCAAACATCTATAGAATATCCTCGAGGGTTGGAGAGTGAATTTCCATTGAAAACACCACATAAAATATACCAAAATAAATCTCTAGAAATTCTCTATCCAATGGGTCTGATCTGGTAGAAATTTGAGCACCCAGTGAAAAGTTATGGACTCTACAGTCCTGTCTCCATCATGAAAAACACTTAAAAATGGTTGATTTTAAATCAGCAATATCTTCACTTTCATAACTCCGATTTGGACGATTGTTTTTTTTAAATTTGGGTGACATTGTGAGATGAACTCAGATATGTAATTTTTTTGGGAAAATTTTTCCCAAGGTGCTACAGAAATTAGAAAAATCTCATAGTCGTCCATGGAAAAAAAAAAAAACCCTGAAAAATAACATATTTTAAAATGCCAAAACTTTACTTCCCAGACTCCGTTTCAGACGATTTGTTTTTTAAATTGGGTGTTTTTATGAGAGGAACTCATATATACAACCTATTTCTTCAAATTTTTCATATAAATATACATAAATGATCCGGAATGTCGCGACCCTCTTTTTCTTCTCCGAAAAAATATGCAAAAATAGAAAAAAATATTGCCCACAATTCCTGCCAAGGAACGTGCTCTGATGCCAATTGTTAAGAACCAAATAATTACATAAAAAAACACCACAAATATTCAGAGAAAAATATATAAGAACCACACTTTTATTATTATCAAACCCTTATGGTAGGGAAACACCATACAATGGATCCTATTATGGAAGGGATCCTCTCTTGTTCACTTGTCTCTTCGAGGGGGAAACCTCCTAATGAGATACATGCTCCAAATAGAATAATTTTCAACTCATCACATTATATTGTTTGGAACCCTTTATATAGTGCTACCACCCACTTATGAACATTCTAGAGGAGGAACCTTCTAGAAGTGGAACCTTCTAAGAAGTCCTCTTACATTTATTATATCTAACTACCATAGTGGGAATTATTTAATATTATAGTGGACCTAGTCCACCTTACATTGAATGGCCTCCAATATTATCACTATGAGACCACTAGGACCCCCCACTACCTCTCTAGCTACCTAATAGTAGGAGAAACCAATCCCCTTCCTTGCTCCACCATGCCACCCTAAACAATTTGTAACTCATAGCTTGCTTCAAAAGACCTCTCCAGCATGTCAAACCTCAAATATTCATCGTCTCTATGCTTTAGTTGTGAACCTTAGAGCCCCACTTCTTTACACTTCACACGTTGCACACTTGCACACATTCAAAAACATATTCAAGCACTTTATTTATACAAATCATGTACTTATGGATTTTTCCACAAAAATAAATTCATGGGGGTTGGCTCCAACTTCCTCAAAATTAGGCCTCAAAGATACTTCAAATCAAGCTACAAGACCCTCCATGAAACCCAATCTCTTCACGCGATCTGGTTCACTGGTCATCGACACTCCACCATTGTCCAATCTAGATATTGATTCATTCTCCTACATTGATTTACAATTGTTGATTGTGGAGCCTGATCATCTTCCTGATTCAGACATCCTTGCTTTCAGTCATTTTTATACCCCATGAAAACTTTACACCCCAGAATAATGTACACTCTTCCATGTGGGGGGCTCCAAGGGCAAGCGGGCCCCCGACAGGGGTTCGGGGGCGAAGCCCCAGAAGGAAAAAATTCCTTGTAAAAGTATATTGTAATTTCATTGTAAATATGGATTGTTCATTATAAGGTCACAGATCTAACGATAGAAGTTATGTTAGGGATTTTTTCCCTAGAAGGAAATCATCTCTTATGAGGGAAATGTATTGCGGCTAGGGATGATAACGAATATTGTATCCTGAGATAAGAGACTGTGAGAGAAAGAAGAGAAATTTACAATAGGTTTGTTGTAGGTTGTATCCCTTCGATTGATGGATAATAATAAAGGAAGGACCTGACAATTTATTTGGTGGATGTATCCCACACTGGGTTAACCATGTATATCTGTGTCTCTATTGTATTGTGTGTCTTTTGTATTTTATTTCTGCATTTGTTTTATTTTATTTCTCTGCGATCCTATTTTTCTAACAAAAATCACATTGATTGAGATCATCAGGATACCAATACACTCTACAAAACCTCAATGTACAACAATTTTCCAATCTGTCCTTTGTTTGATAACAATCGTTGCTTTGTTCTTTCATATCGGGACCACCGGGGTGCCGAAGCACTCAAGACCAACTTGACGCACAATAGTTGTTCGATCATTTCTTCATTCAATCTCTTATGTCGATCTATGATCCATCTATCAAAACCATCAAGCCTATCAGAGTTACCTCTATCATATTTCTTTATCGAAATCCTCTTGGATCATTCCAAATATACAAAATTTGAACCCTAAACTATTCCTTTCAGACTTTGAAAGTACAATCACTCTCCATCATCGATCATTCAAGATCTACGGTCACCTCTCCTTAATCCTCACTTCCACTATGTCAGGTATTCATTGGTCAACTTGCACATATATGCCACATATCACCTTTACATTCATGGATGTCAATTTCCATGTGTTGGAGCTTTTCCATTTAGTGTACTCTAATGGCTCCATCCCAAAAACCAATAATATTCTGCCATGCATCTCTTTCGTAGCCTCGATCTACATTACTCTGAACAACTCTCAGCCATTAATCAACTTCCTTCTTTTCTAAAGAATATGATAGTCAATGAATCCAACTGCCATCTTGATGCTGACACATGGATTGATGCATCCATCCTTCTTCATATACCCTACGTAAGTTGGTTAGGTGGAACCCATGTAGATCTATGGTTTTTAATGCATCTCGTTCGCATGCCGACCAATGGTCTAGATTTCTCCTCGGAGGACTTCGTCGGAGTACCTTCATTATAGTCAACCAATTTACTCTGAACATACCCTCTTCTATGAATGTTGTATATGTGTTTAACATACTACGACCAATGGTATGGATCTTCTCTGACCAAGCCTTCCAAGGGATCTATGACTATGTACTTGATGACACATGAATCAATCATTCTGCTACATGTGGCATTGACTTGGTAGATGACCTCATGCTGACATCATCACAACTTCTGACTCTTTGTTGGCTCGTGGTCATGTATTAAGGAAGAAAGTGAAGATTAAGGAAGAAGAAAGACAAATTATGAAGTGCGTGGAAGGCACAAAAACCGAGGAAGGGTCGAAGTGGTTTAAGAAGCATAAAAGAAGGAACAAAGTAAAGGAAAGAAATTCGTTGAAAGAGAAGATCAAGGAAGACATAGCAGCAAAGAAGATAGATAGTGGACAAGTTAGAAAGTGAAAGAAGACACTAATGGTTGATTTGGAGCACCTCGCGAAGAAGAAGGAAGAACAGGTTGACGAAGTCCTTAAAATGTGGGTTATGTGGACCTAGGGTTTTGGCACCTGGGCTTCGGTCCATGGTTTTATAAGAGTCATGGAATGTATAAATAGAGGTCTAGAAGAGTTGATATGGGAGGCGATAGTGGTGTTGAGAAGTAGAAGTGTTATGTTTTAGGATATTCTTGTATTTTGGGTCTTCAACTGGGTGCGAATATCGACTCTGCAGCTGGGTGCGTAGGGATAGGAAAGAAAGAGGAAGAGAGAGAAGGGTATGCAGTTGAGTGTATAGATAGAACTGTATATCTTCGTTTATTCTATCAATAAACACAATTATGTGAACATATCCCTAGGGAGGGGGTGAACCACGTAAAATCTTGTTGTTCCATGTGGTTTATGCTTTGTTGTTTACTACATTTTACATTGTTATTGCACTGTTATTTTTCTTGTTGAAGATAAGAAGATATAAATTACTTTGTGAAGTTAGGCATGATAGTGTTAAGAATATTCGGGCCATTTTGTGTTGTTTTTTTGGAATCATCTTGCATTTCCTCTGGTTGTAGACATTTGTGTCCTGCAACCCCCCTATTTCTACTTTGGGTGAGACTTCATCTACTTCGTAGGTGTTGTCGTAAGGGCCAGTAGTTAGGGTTTGTTGGTGCGTTGTTAGAGTTGAACCCTCGGTCTGCCCTTGTGCCAACACTCATTTTTGTACATCATGCTACTTGGAACTTTGACACGTGGTTTTTTAAAATGCATTACACATGGCTACTCTCATGGCTTTTTAGGATTTGACAATTTGACTTAACAAGCGTCGATTTCTATCATTGATTACCTTGTTGTCGATAGTAGTTTCGTCGTCGAAAATTTTCCCAAAAGGATCGATTATCCTGACCCGACGACATTGGGCCCCACTTTGAAATTTCCTCTCTAATAGAATGTTTCCACGTGTCATATTTCAGATATGTTGAACTGGTTCTCTTCAACATCGGTGATAAATTCATCATCAACAATTTATTTTAGCACACTTGGGTATTGCCGTCAACAATCACGAGACTTCCCACGTAGGTGATAACTCGTCGACGATCAACTCTTTAATGATACTAGGCCCCACTTTGAAACTTTCACTCCAATAGAATGTTTTTATGTGCCATCTTCTGGGTTCATTGATCTTGTTGTTCTAAGATATCATCCTCCACCATCAATATCGTTGTCAATGATTTCTTTGAGGCTTGGTTTCAGGCGTAATAGGATTATCTCTGACCAAATCTTTTCCATCCTTTAAGTTTACACTATAGAGTGGATTCTATAGTTGTCCAATTCAACTTGATTTACTCAACAAAATATCAATTGTTCTTCTCGAGACCTCCAATCTAACTCATGACAATGGCAGTAATTGACAAACGATCCCCTGTAAGCACTCACACTTTTTTTCTAAAATAGAAAGGGATATGTTCCTCTTCATGTAGTATACATGTAGTAACGGTCTAGGTTCTTCCTTTGTTTTCTTTACTCGATATTTGACGGTCTAAATGCTTCCTCTGTCTGCCTGGTTCGATCCTTGGACCTATATTTTTCCCAATGCATGGTCTCCCCCTGATTGTGATGTTAGTGACATATATGGTTGTCTACGTTTTACATAAATGACAAAATGATTTCCAACATTGACAACCAAAAATCATCGATGTCTCCTTAGATGTTATGGGAACCTCTTCTTGCAAGATACTAGATATATAAAATATGCAGAATAGAAACGAAATGCTAGAAATGATAGAATAACAGTAAAATATCTAGCATAATATTCACAATACACAGAAATGATATACGAAATAGCAACAAAAATAGCACTTTGAATCAGATAGCAATGTTCACAGGCCTCTTCGAGGAGGCAACCTCCAATCGAGCAGCGCTCTGTTACAATAATATCCAAGCTAGCGTTCTCATACCCTCGACTCCTATTTATACTAAAAAGAAGCATCTAGAGGAAGATCCTTCTAGAAGCGGAAGCTTCTATTAGGTCTTCTTACATCCGCCTCATTCTATTTTATTGAAAGGTCTTATTAATATTGACCTTTATTACATCCGAACACATTGATCTACCTATGTGCGGGTTAGGACCTTAACATGTCCTCCCCCTTAAAAACAGCCTTGTCCTCAAGGCTTGAGATGTGGAAACTGCTGCGGAATGGTAGTTGGTTCCCAAGTGGCATCTGCTGGAGTCATATCTTTCCACTGTACGAGCACTTCCTTGATGGTTCTCTGACGCAGGAGACGCTCCCTCTGGTCCAAAACTGCTTCTGGTTGTAGCCAAATGGATCCTTCTTTAGCTAACTCTGGAAGGTTGGTTTGAAGTTGGCACCTGGTTCCAATCACCTTCTTCAAGCAGGAAACATGAAAAATATGATGTAGCTTCGACTGACTGGGCAGAGCTAACTGATATGCGACTTGTCCCACGCACTTTAGAACTGTGTAAGGGCCATAAAATTTGGGGGCTAGCTTCTGACACTGCTCGGCCTTGAGGGAAGTTTGCTTATATGGTTGCA
>ML788831.1:141826-151967 GCA_009831015.1 Picea engelmannii
TAAGTGCAATCACATAGCCATGGTATTCGACCTTGGAATGTGTTCATGAGGAGAATAATGATAAGGATGTAAGAGAATTGAAAGGATGATTCTTGGATCTGGCATCGACATCGACATTGTTATTTTGGAAAATTATGTTCGTGAATTTTGGTAAAGTATATTCGAGAATTTTAACGAATTTTTTTCGAATTGAAAATTTTCATTCAATTTTCTTTTATCATACCAAATTTTAATTCAAACTTGGTAATTATGCTTAAGACTACATACTTTAGTGGTATGTTTAATCCATAGAGTTTTATATATCCAACTTCGTATGTAATAATTTCTACAGGCTTTTCATGTTTAGAAATCAAATGCTATATAATAATTACTACAAGCTTTTCATGTTTAGAAATCAAATGATTGCATGTATATGAATTGCATGATGTGTTTTTTTCTACGTTACACTATTAATTTAGTAATTTGGGGAGAAGAGAGAGAGTTGAAAAAAGTACACATTTTTTCATTTCAATTTTTCAGAGCTATTTTCGCTCCATTTTTTCAAAACTATATAGAGGATCTAATACTGAATAGTTTCTAATGAACAATGATGAGAGGAAAGACACTTTCAAAAATATCAAAGCGGCCATATCCCAGGCCCCAGTGTTGCAAAGTCCCGATTTCAATAGGGATTTTTTCCTTTATACTTTCGCCTCTGATCAATTGCTAGTCGTAGTATTGACTTAGAAAGGTGATGACAACAACGAAGCCCCAGTGTCATTTATGAGTACTAATCTTCAAGGGGCTGAGCTCAATTATCCTGCAGTCGACAAGCAATCCTACTCAGTTTATAAGGCAGTAAAACATTTTCGATCTTACATCCTCAAGAATCACACTAAAATAATTGTGCCTCACCCTGTCGTCTGATCCTTTTTTACCCAGCAAGAAATGGGGGAAATAAGAGGAAACTGGATGGTGGTTGTCCAAGAATTTGACCTAGAAATAAAGCCTACAAAACTAGTAAAAGGGCAGGGGTTTTGTAAGCTCGCAGTCGAGGCCCAAGATCAAGTAAACAAAGATCTTGGATGGGAGAACGAGATGGCACTATGGTGTGGTGAAGTAACATACATCTCCCTAGGACAAGATTCTTGGTATAAAGGCTTAAATTATCTTCTACATCAAGGGGATTGTCCCAAAAACCTCGATCCTAGAGAAAGGAGAGCTCTAAGATTAAAATCTGTGCAATATCGTCTTATAAATTCGGTGCTCTTTCGGATCAATTATGATGGGGTACTATTAATATGTCTTGAGTGTGAAGATGTAAACAAAGTGATAAAATAACTTCATGATGGCCCCGTCGGAGAACATTTTGCAGGAAACACCATCACTCAGAAGATTCTGAGAGCCAGCTATTACTGGCCCACCCTATTCAAAGACGCTCACACCTATGCTAGAAACTGTAAGACTTGTCAAATAAGCACCAGAAAGGAGAAAAGGGCAGCAGTCCCACTCCGACATGTGATCATCTCTAGGCCTTTTGAGAAGTGGGGGTTGGATATCATAGGATAAATTACACCAAGCTCCTCAAAACTGCATAAGTACATTCTTACTGCCACCGACTATTTCACAAAATGGGTAGAGGCCATTCCTCTTACTCATGTAAACGAGAAGGTAGTAATCCAATTTATAGAACAATAGCCGATCATAAGGTTTGGTGTCCCCTCTGTTTTGGTCTTTGATAATGCATCTTACTTCTCTTCTACCCTATTGATAGAGTTTGTTCTAGACAAAGGGATCATAATCAAGTACTCCGCAAATTATTACCCTCAGGGAAATGGTGTGGCAGAATCAACTAATAAAAACCTGGTAAGGATATTGAAGAAGATGGTCACAAAAAACCAGAGGAACTGACATAATCTACTTTATAATACTCTATGGGCCAATAGGGTCACACCTAAGGAAGCCATAGGAAATTCCCCATACTTTTGGGTCTACGGGAAAGAAGCCATCCTCCCAAATGGGCTCTATCTTCCATATCTTCAATTGGCCCAATATTCCAACGAGGAACCCTCATCGGCCATGCAACAAAGAATCAATACTCTACTCATGTTGGAAGAAGAGAGAGAGAAGGCTAAGTCAAAATTCCTAGCTCACCAACAAATAGTGAAAAGATGGTTCGATAAGCATAAGGCTAAAGAAAAGAACCTTGAGGTAGGAGACTTAGTCCTGAAGTGGGACAAAGAAAATGAACCGAAAGGGAAACATTCTAAGTTTCAGAACCTGTGGCTTGAACCTTTCCAGGTGGCTGAGAAGATTGGGGTAGGCACTTACCAGTTGCAGAATATGAGGGGGGAACCTGATGCCCTCCCAGTGAATGGCGAAGCCCTAAAACAATACCTCCAATAATAAAAAAAGAGAAGTAATAGAAATTGAGTCAGAGTCATAGGAAGTAGAGAAGGAACAAAGATTCTACTTTCACCCAGTGAATATCCATTTGTTGAGCACTCAACACACCCTAAAAGTCTATGTTCATTTTTTACTTTTGGTTACCACTTGATCCTTTACACTGTCTGTTATGCTTTCAGTATGAAACCGATACTAGCGCTTATTTTTATGTTCATTCTAAAGCCTGCCTGAACATACAACAAAGAATCATATTGATCGTTAAAGGGTCCTTAGTAAACTGCTTAGGAAATTGGCACACTTAAAGCTCTCCCCAACATGCTTAGAAGTTTGGCGTCGGTAAACGTTAAAGGTGATGAAAGTCATTTGATAAGTTTTAATTAACACCAAACATCGATCTTCATCAGTGTCAGTAGTCGAATTCTTTTCTCTTATGATTAAACTTTGGCAGAGGTATTGCCGAAGACCGACCCATTCGGCTTCGACAGGAAAACAAAGAGATAAACGTCATGCAAAGAGGAAAGTGATATCATCGATCGCCGACACCCTGAGCAATTTCAACGTCGAAGAGTTACAAAATAAAACACATTAATCTTACTTTTTAAAGTGTCGATCCCTGACCTCCATGCCAGAGAGATACGACGTGATGAGACGTTTTACCCACAGATCCGTTAGGTACGACACATTTAAAGTGTGAAGAAGTTTGCAAATCATGCATTAGTTTCTAATCTGTGCGCGAATCAAAGGAACCTATTTAACTTGCCAATACAATGCATCTGCCTCCGCCGTCAACCAGTTAGGATTTAATTGCGGAGAATCGAAAACAGTTTCATTTTGAATTGTATTTATTAGTCATATTAACTAATTGATATGATGGATAGAGTCTCTTCAGTTATATGTTGTCGAAGTCATTATTCATGATCCTATTCTACGCGGGAAATATTTCAGAACGAACAGAAGAGCAGGGCCGACAACCCAGATAAACTGTCCAAAGTTCAGTAATCATTAAACAACTTTCTTAGCAAGCATTACAAGTATGTATCCACTTATGTCATTTTATGTTTCAATTTATGAGTTCACAACCTGACACTGCTCTGTACACATGTTTAAAGGTTGTTTTAATTGCAGGAACAATGCCTCCAAAGAAACCCTCCACCAGGGAATCCCCAAGAGTGCCAAAGACACAAGAACCAGAAGCAGGAGAGGGATCCTCCTCTGCAGTTGAAAGACAATTAGAATTTCCCCCAAAACTGGTGCCTTTCATCAAGACAGCTTCCAAGGAGGCCTTCGTCCAACCTCCAGCTTTCGGAGACACGGAGCCAAACATTGGAGCCAAAACAACATTTCTTCGATGGGAAGAATTGTTTAAGAAAATCAAGAAAGAAGAGCCCCTTGAGTATACCCCGCACAACGATCCTGGTACAAGGAGGCTCGATGATGATGTCCTCCCAAAAATCCGTAGAGCTTATCTACACATGGTGGCAAGCCGAACTCCGGTGTTTCCTTGCATCAAGCTCCTAAAGTGGCTCATTGATCACACCGACGCGCATAAATGTTTAATCAATGATGATAATGGTGGATGCATTGGCGGTTTCTTACCATCATAGGTTGAGAGCTACTATAAGAACATGAATTTGGGAGAAAAGTTGAGTACTGATTTCATTCTGAGTTTCTATGCTTCACATGATACCAGCAAAATTATGGCGTCGTGGTGGAGGGAAGACAAAAACTTCACAAACCGGACTTTTGGATGGTACCCAATGACCAATCTAAGAGAACCATACATATACTTGATGGCTCTTCTTTACAGGTTACACGGGGAGAAGGATTTCTCTCGGTTTTCAGAGGCTTGGATGCCCCTAGCTTTTATGGTAGCCATTTCAGGCACAGGTTTCAATTGGGGTGCTATCATTTCCAAACAACTGAGAACCTGGATAAGACAGGCCCAGGCGCCAAAAGAGGGGGAAACCCCCTTCTTCTACATGGCCTCGTATCTATTAGACGTCATCTGCGCCAGGAATATTTTCTCTGGAATGAACTTGAATTGGCACTCTTCAGAGCTCCCGGTCCATGTATACTTCAACATTTTATGGGATAACAGGTACAAAAAATCCTATGCCCTTATCTGTGACCATTTTATTGCACGTATCTATTTTTTGTTGTTTAGGAAAGAATGCCCTAGGCTGTTAGAAGAAGCAAAAGGAGTTATATCCAAAATGGGTCACTGGTATCTAGACGAGCGTGAAACCTACATCAGGGTTTTCGGAGCCACAGGGGCACCCCATTTGTTACCCATATATGTTCCCAACCAAATAGTGTTAGGGGAAATTTGCTACCAGACCATCCTGCAAGGATACAATGCCACCTTAGTAAAGGACAAGAAGCAGGCTTTCATACTGTATGGGTTTCATATTGGCTTATATATGGTCAAAGACACCACCCATGCTAAGCAGGAAGGGCTAAGTCAATTGGAATTCCGGTTCCAAATTGGCCGATTTCTCAAACATGATCCCAAGGGACGAGTCTCGCAACATGCATTGCACGTATCATCATGTTGGCCCTATGCCCATGATCGGTTCGAAGATGAAATATTCACCAAAAACGCCCAAGATTGGGATGAAGAGGCATCAAGAAGGGTTGATCCTCGAACGACCAGATTCAAAGCCATGAGTTTGGAATAACAAGCGACGTCTTTGGAGCAGACAGATCAAGAAATTCTTAAGGCTTAGGACAAAATTGTAGCATATGAACCTGGCGAGGGAATAAGATATCCCTAAGAGGGCGTCGAGGTGGTGATAGTTCATCAAGAATCCCTGGTACAAATCAGGGATCTCCCTGAAGATCAAGCTGCACAAGAGATGGGTGCACTTTTATACCAACAAGGATAGCTGATAATGAAGCGAATGCAGGATGATCCATACCTTATCATAAGACCTGCGATTTCAACTACTATTCGAAGCGCCCCGACAGAGTCAAGAGGCCCCAGTCCCATGAATCTTGAAAATACCAATGGCTTAGGTAATCTTGAATCCTCAACATCGTCTGTCCATTCCTCGGAAGGCAGGACAACTCAAACAGAGACAGGCCAGGTCTTGATAAAACCCAAGTGCCTAACCCCCTGAGAAAACTTATACATATATATAGCGACGACGAGAGTCCAGAGTCATCTCACGACACCTTGGTGTGAGTCCAAGAGGAAGGAGGTCCTGAGAAAACTTGTTCCCCTAAGCTCGAGAAAACCTCTTCCCCTCAGCCCGAGTTTCAAGACTAGGATGTCTCGCAAAAGGAAACAGTAACTGAAAGCGGCCTCGACACAAAATGTCACACACCCACTACGACATGATAAAATTTTCGCCTTTTCTCGAGGGACAGAATCCCCGAAATCATACGGGGCTTAGCACAGGCTATCTCTTCCCTTTTTCTGCCTCCATGTGATCGTTGATCGTGATCACAGGTCAAACAACTAGGCTCCTTTTCACATTTTGCGACTCAGCGATATAAGCGGGTCGAGTCTTTCGACTCTGCAAACCCTGAAACGCCGAAGTGTCGAATAGGCTTTGATCAGCAATTAGCCCACCCTGGGCTATGCCTTGGCCAGTTTGACCACTTCTCATAAGACCGCAGTCTTATTCCCTTCGGGACTTATCACTACGAGAGCCCAACCTCTTGTCAACGGGACTCTCGAATTCCCGATTTTCGATTTCTCGAAATGGCCTTTGTCACATTAGCCCTCTTGGCTATGCCCTGATCCAGGTGACCACTCCTCATAATACCTCCGTCCTATTTCTTTCGAGACTTATCAATACGAGAGCCTGACCTCTTGTCAACGGGACTCCCGAATTCTCGATTTTCGATTTCTCGAAATGGCCTTTGTCACATTAGCCCTCCTGGCTATGCCTTGATCCAGGTGACCACTCCTCATAAGACCTCCATCCTATTTCTTTCGGGACTTATCAATACGAGATCCCGACCTCTTGTCAACGAGACTCCCGAATTCCCGATTTCCGATTTCTCAAAATGGCCTTTGTCACATTAGCCCTCCTAGCTATGCCCTGATCCAGATGACCACTCCTCATAAGACCTTCGTCCTATTTCTTTCGGGACTTATCAATACGAGAGCTCGACCTCTTGTCAACGGGACTCCCAAATTCCCAATTTTTGATTTCTTGAAATGGGTGATCTCGCGACACGTGGCCTCGCTTAATTGGACGGTCCAGATCTATTTCGAGACTTCCACCATGGAGTGTCCCGATCTCTTGTCAACGAAACCTTCGAAATCCCGAAGTCCGAGATCCTGAGATGGGTGACCTCGCGACACGTGGCCTCCCTTAATCGGACGATCCAGATCTATTTCGGGACATCCACCATGGAGTGTCCCGATCTCTTGTCAACGAGACCTCCGAAATCCCGAAGTCCAAAACCCCGATACCAACTCCTCTTTCAGGACTTTCGCCTCTGTTCACGAGGGCTAATCCCTCATGCATCTCCTAACATATCCAACGACTGTTGGGTTTTCTAACTAAAATCTGACGGTTCAGATCTATCCCGCGCTGTGCACTCTTCCGCTGCTCCCTGGACGTGGAAAAACCAATGGTTCAGATACTTCCATGGACCTTGGGGCTCTACGGTCCCGATTTCTTCGCTACTCACGAAGATAAAGGAAAAGGGTTAAGGCATGTAACACCCTTGTTTCTTCCTCCAATCTAACGGTCGTGAATGACCGCAGATCTTCCGACAGGATCTCGTCCTTCAATCGATACTTATCCCTACACTGCAATTTTGGGATTTCAAGAGGATCATTCTTCCTCGTACAGGGTTACTAAGACTTGCGCCTTCAAATCCTTTTCCGGGTTCTTGGTAAGATTTCCAAGAAGGGTATCTCTGTGGAGAGATCTATTCCAGGTATTCCTGGGGACGAATAAGGGCATAGGTTTCCCAAAAGCAAACTTGAAGTCCAAATTAATTCAATATGCGTATATATATATATATATATATATATATATATATATATATATATATATATATATATATATATATATATATATATATAAATAAATCTATCTATAAACATAAGCCATATGTGGTCTTTCCATTATAAGCATGCAATCACCATTTCTGGTCAAAACACCACAAAGACAGTCTTATACTCAAACCATTCATAAATTTGCACAGACTATGAGCATACATATCAACATATAAACTTCAAGATACAAGATATAAAACACTTATCAGAAATAACACCAAGTGTGATTGCAACTGCTGAGAGGGGTGCTCGTTTCCACCCAACCGTAGGCTCAGCGAATCCTAACAGATTTACCACTAGCCACCCCCGAGCTGAGACCACGATGCTGCGAGACTGAGTCTCTGTTTTCCAGTGATCAAGAACAAAGGTTACTCTCCTTCTTCTCCACTATCACTCACTTTGTATTTAATTCAAGGCCAGCGAGCCACTTTTGGTTCTCCAGGCCAATGAAGTCCAAATACAGTATTGGTTTCGGTGGAATTTAATGCCACCATTCCAGGTACCTTCCACCGCCTTTCTTCAGCCATCGTGGTCTCTTTTTTAGCACATCCCCCCTCTCTACAGTCCTACAATATATATTCATAATATTATTCACATCCATCGACCTTTTTCACAAGGTCCATTCACATCACACATTCACATTTTTGAGTTTGCCACAATACTTGGCCAATATAGTTATTTTTACAGACTGGGGGAAACAGGGTGTTACAATTCCCTCCCCCTTAAAGGAACATCATCCTTGATGTTCTATCTATCAACTCGACATGCATGTACAGATGTAAACAAAATCGGATATGCCCGTTTCATGGCATCCTCCATTTCCCATGTAGCCTCATATGGGCCAACATGTTTCCATTGCACCTTGACCTGTGCAATGGTTCGGTTCCGAAGTGGGGTTTCCTTTCTGTCCAGTATGCATTGAGGTTCTGGTAGAAATTCTCCCTTCGGTTCCACCTGGATCACAGACCAATAATTTATATGATTAGCATCATGTACATATTTCTTTAATAATGAAACATGGAAAACATTATGTGCTTTTATTGTGGGAGGAAGTGCTAGCCTATAGGCTACAAGTCCCACTCTATCTAGAACATCAAAGGGTCCACAATACCGAGGTGCTAACTTGGCACAAGCTCCCATTTTCAGGGAACTTTTCCTGGGCCTAACTCTGAGATATACGTGATCTCCCGCTTTGAACTCTCTTGGAGTTCTCTTTTGGTCGGCATAACTTTTTTGTCGGTTCTGAGTGACCTTCAGGTTTTGTTTTATCTAAGTCACCTGCTGTTCCATTTCTTTCAACATGTCGGGTCCAAAAGAAATCTCGTTTACAGGATTATTCCAGTTGACTGGAGTGTTACATGGTATACCATAGAGGACTTCGAAGGGACTCATCTTTAAGGATGCTTGGTAGCTGTTGTTGTAGGCGAATTCTACCAGTGACAGGTAGTCTTCCCACTTCTTGGGTTGATGCATTACATGAATTCTTATCATGTCTTCAAGTATTTGGTTCACTCTTTCTGTCTATCTGTCGATTGAGGGTGATAGGCGGTGCTAAACAACAATTTGGTTTCTAAGCCAGCCATCAGTGATTTCCAAAAGTTGGAAGTGAACTTCGTGTCTCTGTTAGAAACGATCTCTTTTGGCATGCCATGCAGTCTAGATATCCCCTTCATGAATACCTGGGTGATGTCTATTACCTTGCAGGTTGACTTGATAGGGATGAAATGAGCAGACTTGCTCAATTTATCCACCACTACCATAATGGCATCATTCTGTTTGGTCGATGTTGGTAATCTAGTGATGAAATCCATGGAGATGGTTTCCCATTTCCATTCTGGGATTGGTAGAGGTTGCAATAATCCTGTTGGGTGTCGGTGTTCTTCTTTAACCTGTTGGCACTCTATGCATTTGGCCAAGTACTCGGCTATGTCTTTCTTCATTCCAGGCCAATAGAATTGTTTCCTAGTGGCCGTGATCATCTTCTAGTATCCTGGATAACCAGAATAGGGTCTTTAATGTAGTTCATCCAGTATGAACCTCTTCAAGTCGTCACCATCTGGAATATAAAATTTTCTTCTGTAAGTGAGCAGACCTCCTTCGATCATCTGGTAGCCTTCATATAATTTTACTCTGGCAGGTTCTTGCTGTAGGTACATGGTCACGGTCTGGACAAAGGGATTTGTTTCTTGTGCATTTCTGATTCTTTCCTTGACATATGTCTTGTAGGTGATCACCGCTGCCAGGTGAATTGTTTTCATACTTCTGCTAAGGGCATCGGCTACCCTATTTTCCTTTCCTTTAATGTGTTTGATTTCGAAATCAAACTCGCTAAGGAGGGCCATCCACCTAGCTTGTCTCACATTGAGATTTGGTTGATCAAACAAGTATCGCAATCCACAGTGACTTGTCATAAGTACAAATTTTCTTCCCAGGAGGTAATGCCTCCACATTTTCAAGGCATGCACTATGGCAGCCAGCTCTAGATCATGGGTCACATAGTTGACTTCATGCTCATTCAATTTTCAGGATTCATAGTAGATCACACTTCCTTCCTGCATAAGGAATCCTCCGAGCCCTTCCTTACAGGCATCTGTGCACACGAGGAACTCAACTTCTGGATCAGTGATCTTCAGCATGGGTGCATGGGTTAGTAGATGTTTCAGGGTTTGAAATCTTTCTTCACATTTCTGTGTCCACAGGAATTTTGTCCCCTTCTTCTGGAGGGCAGTGATTGGA
>ML788831.1:186335-197451 GCA_009831015.1 Picea engelmannii
CCCGCGCATGCCTGGCCTAGTTTCTGAGTTGAGACGACTGTTCCGAGTTTGCCTCCATTTGATCACCCCTTTCAAACAAATCGTGACATTAAACTGATGGGTGTCAGGCTCAACTCCTGCAAGCAATCCAAGAGTGACTTCTGATGCTAACACCTTGTCACCCATTGAACCGAATTGACTCAACTATATCTCTTAATGAGTCAACCTTGTAGAGTATTGAATAGGTGTCCCATGGTTCAATTTTTCTAAAAAATATTTAACAAATTAGGAAATACAATCATTTACATTAAGGAATTGAGATTCCTTATCAAATTCCAAGACCCTCTTTAGAGCTAATAAACAAATGTTTGAACCACTAAATATGCTCCTGCATCAACTTTCTTTTTTACCTTAGTGTTTGAAACATGTTGAAATATCTATAACTCAAATTCATAGAAATATATATAGCCATTTCCAAAATTAACAATTATAATGATTGTAACAATTATTATAATGATGTAACTAAAAACATACAATAATGATTATAATGGTGTAGTTAGAAATATATATTGATGAATTTTCAAATTTGATTTTTCTTTTTTGGTTTGACATAATATTTAATTTAATCTAAAGCGAGGATGAGTTGCTTTGCAACTATTTCCCTTGTTTTGTATTGTAATACAAGTTCCTTATATAATTGAGATGGGATATGCTACACTGATTGAAATTATAAGTTAGAATTTGAGGTTGAATTGTAATGAGCATTGACATGTACAACTATGTTTAGATCTATAATATTTTTGTTATATGATTGCTAAGTTTTTTTAAAGAAAACAATTGTTGAATATGTTTCAATTATTTCCTTATGATTCATGGATGGTAAATGTGGTAAAATATTCAATTCATGGATGATTCAAGACCCCTAACCTGTTATCTTCAAAAACTACTAGGAAATCAACATTGAGATTAGCTGAAAAAATATACCTTAGAATAAAGTAGTTGAAAACAGAGTCAACATTATTAGTTGCCAAAAAGATAACTTCATAATTGAAAAATAATTTTTAAGTAATAATATGAAATGATCTTTAACTTTATAATTAAAAAATAATTTTTAATATCATAATGTGCAAGTTTTCATAGTTATTCATAATATTTAATTTGGAAAGAAAAATATTTTGACAAATAAAAAATTTAAGGTGTTTTTTTAGCAGTAATCAATTGATATAGTATAGATCCTTTCAAATTTTGACCATGGTATTTTAAGCCAAACTATTCTCCATGAAAATCGACATCTAAAATTGTATTCCAATCATCCAATCTTATTAATTTCATAAAATGTTATATGTCAAATCCAATTTTATTAATTTCATAAAATGTTATATGTCAAATTTAATTTTATTAATTTCATAAAATGTTATAATTCAAATGTTTATTGTGTTTAGTTTGAAGAAAGGATACCATGAAACATCATGCTCTACTAATTGATTATGTATCTTATCAAAACAATTTTATGTGAAAATATAAACACATATACACAACATGATAAGTAACACACCTATAAATTTATGGAATTTTTAGATATTTATTTTCTTTTTACTATTATTAAAAATATTAAAAATATATATATACCTTTTTATTTACCACTAATATTTGATATTATAATTTATAATTTAAAAAAAAAAAAAAATATTCTTATAAAATAATAATGTAAAACACCTCGGATGGGGTGACACATAGCTACGGGGGGACAGGTGGATCCGCACCCGGCCCTGGCATAAATGCCGACAGCCGCCACCCACGCGCATAACTTAACGATGGGGGACGACCATCGCTGCAATTTAATGGTGGAGGGACCTCTCCCTCGAGCGACAGGGTACGATTTTAATGGTTCAGTAATGGCGAGGGTTAATAGCGAGAGGATGGCTTCGGCTCCGGTTCATTTCGTTTTCAACTCGCCTGGTAAGAGCAGGTCTGCACCTGCCAAGGCCTTGGTTATAGCTCGAATGTTCTGGTGTTTGGCATTAACCGTGCATTCTATTCTCTCGCTGTATTTCTTGCTGCATTCAACGCGACTGGGCTCGCTTGCTCGCAATTCTTACCTGCAGTTGCTCTTCCGCCTTCACCGACAATTGGTTTGTGCCCTCTCCATGGCACGAAAAAGAGGCAAGCCTCACTGTGGCTCGGCCTGGGAGGCGCATAAGGCGCAGAGGCTTCGCAAGGAACAATCCCTATACTTGTTGGTTTCCGAAAATCGACAGCATTTTGGGTGATACCAGACCTACTCTTTTGTATAACTCTGTAAAATTTTTGTTTATCTAATATAACAGGATCTACACCTTTTTTATTTAAAAAAAATAATAATGTAAAACAATGTTCATAGTAATTTTCATTGAAAATTAATGATTGGATTTTCCTAAATGAGCATATGATGTTATCAAAAGAATTATACAAATAATAAAAAGTTATTTACAAATTACAAAAGAGGACATTAGGATATGATATTACTTCATGCCGCCGTTTTAGCTAACTCTCATTAAATTTTCATGGACGGTTTAAAATATTTCACCATGGTTTAAATCTCCACAAGTTTAATTATATGAAGTTTAATTAAATTGTAGTTAAAATGAGTGTAGATTTAATACCAAGCTTATTTTTAAAGAAAATTAGATAAGGTATTAGGTTTAGATATTAACTTAGTACAATGGTTTTGTGGGAAAGCATAATGGTCCAAGAAATTGAAAAACTAAAATACGAGACACTCACATGCCACTTTGGCATCAATATGATATAATGGTCATGCATATTAATTCTCCATCTCACCTTCCACCTATATATAACGGCTTTCATAACTCAAATGTCAAACATATCATCCGGCATAGTCAAACAATATCAATGAGAGCATATCACATATAAACATATATCTAGCGGCATAGAATTATGATAGTATTATATTGAATGATATAGTGTTTGATACATAGATCTACACTAATATCTAATCATACTAAATGGATTGGTATCATATATCATTCCATTTATGGTTAAAGTTCTTCCTATCATTTAATTATCACAAATTATTTCATTCAATATGATATTGAATAAAATATATGGATCAGTTAATGGACAACACTTTATGGATCAATATCATAAAATAAATTGTTTGAGATCACATTCACATGTACACACACTATATTTTTTTAGATTATGTTCAAAATAAAGTTAATTAGTCAACACATGGATAACACACACATACACATTGTTTGAGATATTAATCGATCAACACATGGATAATACCTAAATTAACATGATATTGAAAATCACATTATTGTGAATATTATACTATTTTAAATATTTTGTTGAACATATAAGCTATATAATCAATTGATACATAAATAATGCCTAAGGAGGTATTAAATAATGCCATATTTGTAATCTTTATGATAGTGTTTGTTATGTGCATATAAATTGATATGCAACATAAACATGATGATCTAGATGTCAAAACATAATGCTTGATAATATTCTACACGCTATGTAGGGATTTTTTGTTGATATTTTGTTTATGATGGCCTTAATCATGGAACCTTATTAGATTACTTTGTAGGTATAGTCTCTTCTAATTTTATCATTAGCCTAGGTTATGAAAACTTGCATTCTAGTTCTATCCTATACTATATTGCATTTGTTCCATCTTTTGTTCTATTTACTTTTTGTTGTTTTCCTAAAAATGTGTATTATTAACCTTTTTCAAAACCATATTATTTGGAAAAAAATCATGGTCATGCGAAAACCCTAGAGCTCTGCAATGCCTCTCCTGTAAATCACTACATGCACTGACCTACCACCTGTTGAACCTGTTGCCTGCACCACCCGGGTACAGTCAGAAACTGTAGAATGAGGAGATGCAATGAGTCTAGAGGAGGGGGGGCAACCCCCCTCGTACAACAACGTTACTGCCAATGACAGGGTCGGGACGAGGGCCAAACGACCTACCTTTCAGTCGTCGCCACATCTGCGAGAGAAGATCCTCTCCAAAGAACAGGGACTCAGGAAGGAAATGGATGTGGAATCAATCTTGTCTCATCCAAAATCACCTCGTGGATGGGAACCAGGCAAATGCATCCCACAATCAGACAAACCTCCTCGTTATCTCATTAGCTTGAACAAGGTCGGTGAGCACACCCAGTTCATGAAAGAACATGCCCTAATCAAAAAGTTCCTAGGACTCTGGCCCTCTGAGCGAGACCTAACATGATGGATCAAGCACTGGTGGAACCTCAAAGGAGACTATGGGGTTCAACTAAGCTCCAAAGGATTTTTCACGATCATCCTATACAACCTCGAAGACAAGGACAAAATCTTCGATAATGGGTCGTATTTCTACAACTCAGCTGGGCTATTCCCGCGGTTCTGGACAAACTTCTTTAGCCCAGAAAAGGGGGACTTCACAATGGCACCAGTATGGATCAGACTATACTCTCTAGAACAAGAATTATGGTTGGAAGAGATACTTATGGGAATAGGGAATACAGTGGGGAGATATGTCAAATCATCGTAAGCTACAAAGCAGAGAAAATACACCTCCTATGCATGAATATGTGTTTACATGTATATCTCAAGAGATCTACCTGGATCAATTACCCTGGAATACCAAGATGAGGATTGGAGCCAAACAATTGATTATGAACACATACCCTTTCGCTACAGAATATGACATGAGCATGGTCACCTCTTCAGAAATTCCCCCCTGAATGCCCAAGGTCCCAATGCGGGGGAAGCTAAGAAAAAATATGGATTCACCATAGTTACAAGCCGAAAGAAAAAACCTGCCAAGGAAACATAATTCTGGCACAACTCCAAAGATCCCCACCAATAACTCTTATACCATCCTAAATCAGTTGCCGGAAGATGAGGAGATCCAAGACTTGCACAAAGAAAAAGCTTAAGAGAAGGGAAAAGGCCAAGCTGACCCTTCCCACAAACAGAACCAAGAAGCCACCCTAGCAGACACACTTGGAACCAATGGGGACACCCAGATGCAGCTGAACGATCAAGATCTAGAGGACATAGATCTGGAAAAACTTGAAGAAGCACTCAATCGCAAGGACCTACAAACCCTCCCTGTAGAACAACTCTGAAAAGTCCATAAAGTCTTCATCGACTCCACAACTGGATCCATAGCCCGACTAGGCATAGTCACAGACCCAAGCATAGACTCAAAACGTGCGCCACGGAAAAACAAAAGAAGGGGACACAAATCGTCCCAACAGCTAATAAAAGAAGAGGGTAATCTCCTACTTAATTCAGGATAGATCCAAAGGCTCTCGAAGGGATACCTCCACCCCCCTCCACACTCATCATGATGAAGATAATCACCTGGAACATCAGAGGACTCAATGGAAGATCCAAACAAAGGATCCTCCGAGACTGCATAAAGGTAGAAAACCTAGATATCCTCCTGCTACAGGAAACAAAATGTGCAGGAATAGAAGCCGAAACCATCTTTCATCGGAGATGGCGTGGATGCAAATTCATTTACTCTGATTCTGTGGGTGCTTCTTGAGGACTATCCATCCTATGAATCCCTAATACTGTCACACTGAGTAGGCCCTTCTCCACCATAGGCACGCTCACGACGCATTTCATGGTCACAGGGTCAACCAAGGAAGGGGCCATCACTAATGTTTATGGACCGCAAATCCCACATGACAAAGAAATATTCCTGAAGAGAATAGACCACATCAAAACGCTTTTGAATATGCCCAAATGTATTCTAGGGGGAGAATTCAACATGATCTTGACGCTGGAGGAGAAGACTAGAGGAACCAAGTGCCTGGAGAAACATAGTGGTAAGTTCAAATCACTTATTGACCAATTAAATCTAATAGATATTGAAACTAGAAATGGCATGTTCACCTAGTCAAATCGCAGATCAGGACACTAGCAAGTAGTCTGTCGTCTAGATTGCTTCCTTATAACAGAAGCCCTCCTACAGGATGATATGGCCATGGAAGCAAATATCTTACCAAAAACGAGATCGGATCACTGGGCCATTGCTCTCTGTTTGGACACAGGGGACCCTCCCAAGCTCAAACCCTTCCGCTTTGAGAAATCCTGGCTCTCCCACCCCGATTTCTTTCATCTCACAAAATCTTGGTGGGATGAGGAAGAAAAAGACCATGGGACTTGCATGTATATATTCCAACAACGCCTTACAAACTTAAAGCAACACCTGAAGCTCTGGAATAAAACGACCTTTGGTAACATATTCCAATGCATGTAGGAAATTGAACATATACTGGAAGCCCTGCAATGAACTTTCATTTTGGGATTCATGCCCCTATACCTCATGAAGGAAGAGGAGGAACTCCAAGTGGAACTAGACGATCAAAAAAATAAAGAAGAAATTATGTGGCGCCATAGATCCAGAGTTCAATGGCTCAAAGAGGGCAAGAGGAACACAAATTTATTCCATCGCGCAGTTGTGCACCGCAGATACATCAACATGATAACCCAGCTGGAGGATGCTCAGGGAAATCCTATAAGGGAACACAACCTTATCGTCGAGGAACTAAACACCTACTACAAAGAGCTTATCACAGAAACCAATGAGAATAGGGAAGAAGCCATACATAAAATAATTAGGCACATACCCAGACTGGTCACTCAAGAAAATAATGAATCCTTAATGAGACCTATCACCCAAGAAGAGGTGGACCATGCAGTCAAGGAAATTCCCTTAGGGAAATCACCAGGTCTGGATGGCTTCACCATAGATTTCTTCCATCACTGTTGGGACTTAATAAGGGAAGAAGTCTAGCAGGTTGTGGAGGAATCTTGAACCTTGGGATAGGTACTCTCAGCCCTCAATGCCACCTTTCTCACTCTCATTTCGAAAGAGAAGAGAGTCACTCACCCAAAGCAGTACAGGCCAATTGCCATCTGCAACATTATTTACAAAATAATCACCAAGGTTATAGCCACACGCTTAAAGCCAATCCTCCACTTTGTCATCTCCAAAGAACAATCTGGCTATGTGGAAGGGCTACAAATCATGGACAACATCATCCTCGCTCATGAGGTGATCCACTCACTAAAGACTACCAAAATTCCAGGTATTCTCATCAAACTCGACCTTTCAAAAGATTTCGATCGACTAAGTTGGCAGTATCTACGCTCCATGCTTGAATCCTTTGGTTTCGATAAAATTTGGGTGAACTGGATACTCAAGCTCACTTCTTCGGTCTTCTTCTCAATACTAGTTAATGGAGTCCCATCCCAACCCTTCTCCCCCACCAGAGGCATCAGACAAGGAGATCCTCTCTCTCCCTTCCTATTTTTCCTCATGGAGGAAGGCCTAGGTCGATACATCAAGGCTGTGATTATGGACGACTCCCTTATTAGCCTACCCCTCCACAATCTCCAACCTCCACCCTCGCATAGCCAGTTTGTAGATGACACCCTTCTTATGAACACCCCCTGAGCGAGTGAAGCCAACAAGCTCAGCTCTATTCTCTTTGATTTTGCGGAATCTTCTGGCATGGTTCTCAACTTGGACAAATCCAAGCTCTACTTCTTCAACACGTCGATCGTTGTCCAAAATCATATCTCCCGACTCCTTGGCATATCCAAGAGCTCCCTTATGTCCAACTACCTAGGCATCCCCCTCACATGAGAACCAACACGCTCTATTTCTTGGGACAGACTGCTCCTATCCATCTCCCACAGGCTCAACAACTGGACCTTCAAACCCCTAAACATTGTGGCTCTCCCAGTCCTTCTTAAGTCAGTCCTACAAACCCTACCCACCTACCTCTTTACTTCCCTGGCAGTGCCCAAATTGATTATCAGAGAAATCAAGAGCCTCCAACGAAACTTCTTATGGCATGGACATCAACCTAACAAAAAATGGGCTTTGGTAGGCTGGGATAAGCTTTGGAACCCAAAAAATATAGGCGGCCTAGGCCTTCACGACCCTGGAAAGATAAATCAAGTCATGGGAGATAAAATGTGGTGGCATTAGCTCAAGCATCCCACATCACTATGGGCACAAATCTGGAAACATAAGTATGCCCCAACTACCGGACCTGATCAACTAATCTGACTCAATGACCAGATCCAAGGCTCTAGCATCTGGAATACGGCCTGGAAGAATCGCCTTCTAGTCCAGAAGCATGCCTTCTGGGAAATCAGAAACGGGGACAACACACTATTCTGGCAGGACTCTTGGGAACAAAAAACACCCCTAATTAATTTGGCAGAGCTTAACCCCCTCAGGCAAGCACTACAACAGGAAGTCTTCCAAAGGGTCAAAGATCTTTGGAAAACAACGGATAGGGACATGACTTGGCGGCAATGGAGAATAAAAAATCAAGAACTTCAGCTCTCTGGGGAAGTGGATCTCCAAGCCTGGCAGGCCTATGCAAGACACAGGAAAATCCCAATCTGGGAAGGCCCAGATATTATTAGATGGGGATACTCCACAATAGGTAACTTCTCAGTCAAAGAAGCCTATCACCTGCAGGGGAATAACCAACAACATGCTAAGGAGTGCATCTAGAGCATAATTTGGAATTCTTCCCTCTGGCCCAAAGTTTCAATATTTCTCTGGCTCAAAGTTCAAAACCGCATCCTCACTTGGGACAACCTCAGAAAAAAGGGATTTATAGGCCCATCAATCTGCACCCTTTGCCAACAACAAGAGGAGACAATGGAACACCTCCTCAACAGTTGTCCCTACAACCAATGGATTTGGGACCACAGATCCCAAACAATGCGTTGCTCGAATCGTAATAGGAATAGTATCCGGGATACCTTAGAGAATTGGGACTCGATTTCTTTTCACAATCCAATTCTTGAGCGTATTTGGTAGCTTCTCCCAGGCTTCACCCTCTAGCAGATATGGAAGGAAAGGAACAAAAGGATATTCCACTCAAAATATTCCCCTCCTGCCTCGGTATGGGAGAGAATAACGGTGCTTATATGTGAAACAATCAAAAGTGAGTCGTGGAACCCAAATGATCTGATCCGCAATCCAAAGGAAAAGTGCATCCTTCAAAATTGGAATCTCAACATGCACAATCAGGCAACCTCGAATACAGTCAGACACCCTCCCTGTAGCCCAAGAATCTGGTCCCCACCTCCAACGGACTTCATCAAAATTAACTTTGATGGCGCCTCAAAAGGTAACCTAGGACCAACGGGATATGTGGCAATTCTCAGAAACTCAAATGGTGAGATCCTTCACCTTGTAGCAGGCTTCCTGGGAGAAAATACAAACAATGCAACTGAACTTCTAAACCTACTAAAAGGCATCAAGGTAGCAATTGACAATCAATACCAAAGAATCATCGCAGAAGGGGACTGTCAAATTATCATTCAACTCATAACCCGAATCCTCCATGGTGAACATCCCTTAGAAATCTCACCCAGTTGGTGCCTCTCGGGACTTCTAGAAGACTTTGGATCACTCCTCTGTCCCAACCTTACCATCATCCCCTCTCACATAAAAAGGGATGCAAACAAAGTCGCGGACTGTTTAGAAAATGAAGGAGTCAACACCGAGATGGAGCAAATTCACTGGGCTCAAACTTATACCTGCATCGATCTCTCGAAGCGTTGCCAAGACCTCACCAACAAAAATTTACTACCCCTAGATGGGGTGCCACGTCGAACAATGGAGACACATGGAGTAGAGCCAGGCCTGGCCATAAATGAGGCCGACCGACTCCCATCCCCTCAGCATTAAGGATGGGAGCTAGCTCCAAGTACCACCCACCTGAACAAGGAATTTCCCCTCGCGTGAGAAGTCCAGTTATGCAGCTCATTTACAATGGGGACTTAATGATGTTGGATGTCCCGTTGGCCCTCTTGCTCTTGATGCACTTGCGCCTTTCCTTCTTCCATTTCTGTCTCTTCCTGCACTAGCTCTACAACCGAAAGATTCAGAGAAATGACCATTACACCCTTTGCATTGCCTTTACTGGCTTCTTCACCTTGATGCCTCGTGAACGAGGGAAACCATGCTGTGGTTCAGCCTGGTACACCTTTTCTTCCCGACAGAGGCGGAGGTAAAGGATGGAACGGGAACTCTCCATTGCTCGGACCCAAATCATGCACAGAAGGATTGAGCTCAGAACGCCTCCCAGATTGTCGGTTGCAGAATCTATCTCCGAGCCACCAATGGCCCACGTTGAAGAAATTATCCCAGAGGAACCCATTCAGGTCCCTCCAGAGCATCTCCTCTTCACGGTGTCAGATAATTGGGCGCCACCAAGTGACTTTTGAGCGGAAGTCTCCATTCCTGCCACCAAGAAACTGCAAGCCTATGGGAATGAACCTGAACAGGAGGAATTCCCCACCTGCTTCATTGAGGAGGAGATACTAGGAGAAACTACCTCTCAGGATGTAGTTCCAAAAGATGGAGCCAACTTGGATGATAGTGAAAGGACTGAGGGCGCTGATAGAGAAGCAGACACAGATCATCATAGGGAAGTGACTTCAAGTGAGCCCGAGGAAATGCAAAAGGGTTACACGACAAGGGAGGGTGGCACAGTCTTCATGCCACCTCCCATCTCTATGACTCCTTCTCCAACGTGCCACTGGGACAGAGATGCCCAACCTGTGCACATTTTTTCATCATTCCAGCTAAGGAAAATTCTCAAGATGTGGATGCCACCTCAGACGCCACTAGGTAACTACCATGGTCTTGCTTAAGACTTCAGTCTTACTTTTTACAGCTCTGTGTATGATTATAGTTAATTTTCGTAAGACAATAGTCATAGTTAAGACAATGAAACTCCATCAATCTTGGTTTCCTATGGGCAGGATTGTCAGCATTTTAGTCTATTTTGGACAAGGGATGACATTGTTTCGGTTTCCGCTTAGGCGGCAGAACAGATGGTATCCCAGGAACAACTGTAATTTTTTCCAACTAATATAGCAGGAACTTCCCTCTTTTTTACTTAAAAAAAAAAAAACCATATTATTTGAGTCCTTAGATTGGCTTTGCAAATAATTTGGATACCTCGTTGTCTAAATATTTACTTTATCCATGAGCCATAGATGAGTTATTTGGAGGTTTAGTCAATATAGAATTGTATCCACTACATGTTTTCATGTGCGACACAATAATATTTAC
>ML788831.1:212245-279908 GCA_009831015.1 Picea engelmannii
TTTTAGAATAGTCAGAAACTCTAACTTCCATAACCTATAATTTCAAAAGTATAGTGAATTAGAATGTGAAATTTTTATGCAATATACTTTATTGTATCTTCTTTAAACCTCTAAAATTTCTCTCCCTGAAAATTCCCAAAACAAACGTTAGAGTGAAAATGGTAAGACAATATGTTTGAAGGATCCAAATCAAGGACCATCTACACTGACACCAAATGTGATGAACCAAATAACCTGATGAACATCAATTAGCACCAATTTCTGTAATTCCATGTCTATAACAAGTGAATGAGTGAATACTAAGCCTCTTTAATGGGGCAACCTCCAATTAGAAAATATCTATATGTACACTTTGAGATGACTATTCAAATGGACCTCCTTGATTCATAAATAAGAGATAAAAGGGACATGATGTATCCTACACACTAGGACTACCTAACTATAACCAATATAATAATCATGAATGTGGGTTATGACCCTAATAGATATGTTCAATTGTGACACTAACAAACCACAACCAAATTTTTGTCAAGAATAAATACAGATCTCAATTCCTTTCCCTCTCTCTTCTTTTATAAATATTTCACCTTTTGTCTTTTTCATATTAGAAATCTTGAAAAACTAATAAAAGAATGCTAAAAATGTAATAAAGGATATGAGTGTTGTGGGGTGAACAATTACATTCCAAACACATGAAACTGATATATGCAAAAGAAGAAAAAAAGACATTGTGCATGTTGTGGACACTCATAACCATGTCTCATCCAAAGTAGAGTGAGTTTGAAATGCATTTAAGCAAGTGATGTAATGGTTAGTGACAGTTAAGAATGCAGTGGTGGTAAGAAAAATGTAGCAGGGCATTAGGCCAAACAATGTGAGCATTGGTAAGCAATGCAAATGCAAATGCAAAAAAAAAAGTATGAGAAACCACTAGGCAAATAGCCAAAAGTAGATGAGAAAGAATCAATGGAGGTTTTTCTCAAAGTCATGGCGAGGCTAATGGGGTTCCTATGAATACAAGAAAATGTTGGCATGGGTTCCAAAATGGAAAACATGTGTTAACTAAGGCAACCTATGTCAGGTAGCCACTATCATACAACAATTGGTGAGCATTAGATTTAGAAAGGTTAATGTCGCAACTTGACAAGTTCAACTGTAACGAAAAAAGAGACAAAAACAAGGCTAATAATGCAAGATGCAAGGAAAGTATTCTATTAGCTATAAAACATTGACAAATAATGACATTCATTAGGCTCTATAAAAATTATGAAAATCAGGTTATTTTTACCATTTGCAAATTAACCTTCAGGTGAAAAATCAATTTTACCCATGATCTTCTGGTGTTGATTGTGGGTGTTTCATGTAACAGATTTCGATTTCATCTAATCCAGATAGCTCTAAATCCCTAGCTCTTTAGTTCTATGCTTCTAGTTCTAAAAAAATTTGGACTTTTTTGGGCATGCAAGACCATATTTAGGTTGTCGTGTGCATGCTCATGAGCTATCATTAGTGTGCATGTGAATAGACGACCTTGCTTGTGAGCATTCTAAAGGAAAGCCATGCTGGTTTTGAATTTAGATGGAAAATTTATTTAATTTTTTGTTTTCAAAAATATGCAATCATTTCTCTCACTGAAAAATGTTAAATTTGTTTCGAATTGTTGTGACTAAATGTGTGCCTATTGCTTTGAAACACAATATTTTATTTCTATTATTTATGACAAAAAATGATTCATTGGTTTTTGTTTAGCTCTATCCCCTATTTTTTTACTAGGTAGTTGGATCTATAAAATTATATGGATTAAACATACTACTAAAGTATGTAGTCTTAAGTTGTGATTAAACCAACTGTAAACTTAAATCTAACAAAACCAAGTATTTTTTTATTGATTTATATTTCAAAATCTAACAAAACCAAGTATTTTTTTATTGATTTATATTTCAAAATCTAAATCAACATTAACAAAATTCTTTCCATAACATTTCCAAATTCATCATCAACAACATTTCCAAATTCATTATCGACAGGGACATAATCACTATTATATCATTTGTTTAAAGTAGAAAAATCGAGATTACTTAATATTCTCCCTAATAAACCACATGACTTACAATGATTATTGTCCAATACTAACAACTCCATAAAGTTGAAGGACCTTATTGTGTACATATATTTGACTTTCTTATATTTAACAAAATAATCCAACAATTCCTTCTTATACTTATCTATGGTGTTAAAAATTGGAAAGTTGTGTTGATTTGCTTATGTGTTGTAATAAAAGTTTCTTATATCATTCACATGGTATATGTTACATTGATGGAAACAATAGGTTAGAATTTAAGGTTAAATTGTAATTGGTTTTGACTTGTAAAAATATGTTTAGATTTATTATATTTAATAAAAGTTGGAAAGTTGTGTTGATTTGCTTATGTGTTATAATAAAAGTTTTTTATATCATTCACATGGTATATGTTACATTGATGGAAACAATAGGTTAGAATTTAAGGTTAAATTGTAATCAGTTTTGACTTGTAGAAATATGTTTAGATTTATTATATTTATGTTTTATGATAAGTTTTTTTCAACTATATTTATGTATGATTGTTAAGTTTTTTTCAATGTAAAATTCATGGAAAATTTGAGTACTTTTTCATAATCCATGAAAGATAACCATGGTAAATGATCAACATTGATTATAGCATATAATTCCAAGGGAATTGAGAGAGTTGGATCCAAGACCTCCCAATTACTAGAAAGATAACCATGGTAAATGATCAACATTGATTATAGCATATAATTCCAAGGAAATTGAGAGAGTTGGATCCAAGACCTCCCAATTACTAGAGGCTCCACATTTTGATCTAAAATCAACGAAACCAACCCTGTACAATTGTCTATTAATTGCTAAGTTGATGTAATGGGGATGTAAGTCAGATGGTAGAGCTCTCACTTAGCATGTGAGAGGTACTGGGATCGATACCTGGCATCTCCATCTTGGTTCGGCATTCAACACTTTTAGCGTGTCCATCCGTATCACGCTAAGCTAAATTAAGCTAAGAGAGGCAGGGGACCCTCGTCGGTTCTTGTGCATACTTTTCTCCACGTCACCTTTAAAAGTGCAGTTGAAGCATATCCATCTTCTAGGTGAACTATGAAAGGTTGGGCATAGCCTAGATCCATTTGCGAGGATTTGGAAAAAGAGGCATCGCCGTTGGCCGGTGATCGAACCCGAGTCTGGGGTTCATAGTAAACGTTCTGTTGTAGACCTTAAAAATGAATGCAGACATATATAACCGTGGACTCAGATGCAACTGTCTCAGAGTGAATATCGAACCGAGTTACGGAGGGAACTTGTATCCTCCTTTCGTGCTAAATCTCATCACCGCCCACCCGTACACAATAAGTTGTTTTCTGTCTCATATTAAGATAATGAAATTACTTCCACGCTTATGCATGTGGGATTAAATACGACTCTTCTCGGCTCCCTATGTTCCACATAAATGAATAAATTGATTCGACCTCCTTATTTACTCTCTCACGACTAACGACAAAAAAGCTTAATCCACCGCCGTTTTTATTTTTATTTTGAAACGATTAAAAAGGTATAAGAGTCCATTTCTTACCGTTAATTGAAAACCTCTCAAGTTAGAAGTTGAGGCCGAATCAAAGAGGGGTTTTGATCTGTAGAATTATGTTCAGCTTTAGTTGGTTTTTTTTTATAAATATATATCTCCAGAAATATTTAGAAGATCTTCTACGAAACTTCTTAACTCTTTTGAATATCAAAGTTACATGTGTAACCTCCAGTGATGTTCTTCCAACATAAGCATATACTATTTTTATCATTTTGGTACACATAAATGTTGAAGGTGATGGTTGATATTGTGTTTTAGATATTAGCATGTGATAGACTTGTTTGCATAAAGAAATTGAGAGATTGGTGATATATTTGTTTGCATAAAGAAATTGAGAGATTGGTGCAATATGAGTGTCTATTTTTATATTGTTGTAACTAATTGTAGGTTACATAACTATATTTATCTAATATCTAATATGGTTAGTAAAGATTTGTCTAGTAGTGATTTGTTTAAAAATATAGAATAAAACTTATTATGTGGCATTTGTGATTTGTTATTGAATGAAGTATATTATAGTAATGGTGTCCATTTGAGTTTTCATATAATCATTTGGGTTTGCACAAATTACAAAGTTTTATAGTTGCAACATATAATGGCATCCTCATCAATATTAGTGTTTCAATTAATGGTTTCCTTAAATAAATACATATAGCTCTTGGTCATAAACAAAGTACTTGAAAGTGTCATTTAATGTCTCTTGGTAGTATGCAACATAAATATTTAAGAAAAATAATAATGTAGAACAATGTTCAGAGTAGTTTTCACAAAAAAAATTAGTGATTTTATTTGTCTAAATAAGCATATAATGTTATCAAAAGAATTATACAAACAATAAAATATTATAAAAAATAAATAAAAAGAGGGCATTGTGATATCGTATTAATTCATCCACCATATAAAATATTATAAAAAATAAATAAAAAGAAGGCATTGTGATATCGTATTAATTCATCCACCATTTTCATAACTCTTGTTAAATTTTCATGGTTGGTTTAAAAACGGAGTAATTCACAACAATTAGTGAAGCCACAAGGGCACATCACAAGTGAGACTATGCTCACACATTTTGTATTAATTTGATAAATTGCATACAAATATATAGGCCAAGATAACCCCTAACAACCTCCTAAATTGGTGGATTTGAAAACCATTCAAACACTAAAATAGCTTACAATAGAAATCTCTTCTAACAATTGCCTAAGTATATCATTTTGCCATTATCCTCCAACACTCCCCCTTAATGGATAAATGGATTTAATACAATGTCAATACATAACATACCTGTCGGTCTTAGTCTCAGCTGTCGGTCTTAGTCTCAGCTAGGCTTACAAACATTACAAAAGACAATTCAAACAAAACCTTAAAATTTGTTTCAACTCCATGTGTGAGTGAGTTTTTATCTTCCTCCTTTTTGATATTCTGAAGCCTCTATGCATTTTCAATTTAAGTTTTCCTCTTTTGCTGAAAATTCCATGTTTCAGCTTCTTACTTCATCTTTTTGTTGATGCTTGTCATCAATCTGAAAATTATTTCAGATTGTCCATGCTTTTCCTCTTAAACTCTTTCTTCGAAAAATTGTTTGTATGTGAATTGTTGCCACATACCATTCTCTGTTGTTTGCTCTTCACTATTGAGATTTTGATCATCAATTTGTTGCAACATTAACTCATAGTAAAATCTAATTTCTTCAGGACTCCAATGCATCATAATGCCATGAACTTCATGAGATGTATCCATTGTTTCTTCCCATTCTATGTCGTCTTCATCATTTAGTGATTCTTCATTTCTTTTGTCTGCTACTGCAACTTTTGTGCAGGCTCCATCAAAACATGGTGTTTCAAGCCAATCTTCAAGAAACTGTAACTCTTCTTCAAACTTTGTTGACACTTCATTTGAGTGCTCTTCTTCTTGTTCAATTGCTTTTACTTTTATTGTTGTTGCATTAAGGCCATTGTCTTCAAGTGTTGAATCATCTTTGTCTTTTTCCTCTTCTTTTGCAACAATCTTCCTTGTTGTAGTTTCATCCATATGTTCTGCAAACAAGGTTACTTTTCCACTTAACAAATCATCTATGAGTTTCTTCTCTTGTAACACTTGTAACCAACCTTCACTTGAAAAATTTTCATCATCATATTTAATTAAATTGACCAAAGATTCATCCAGGGGTTCATTAGCACTTATACATTCATCTCCATTATCAAATCTCAGTTGAATTCACCAAATTACTAAATGTTATTTTACTATCAGTTTCTTCATTAATCATTGTGACTTTAATAATGTCATTTCCACTCTTTGTTCCAGTTGTGTAAATACCTAAGAATATCCCAAAATATTTTTGCACTAGGTATTTCACCAAATTCACTCAAAATACTAAACAAAATGTTTTCATCCAGTGTTGATATAATAAGTTGTAATGCTATTGCACCTCTTCTCTTATCATAGAAATTGACACGACCTTCTTGATCATAATGCAACAAATCTACTAACCATAGTAATTTTTTCATTTCAGTTGCCCAAGGTTCATAATTTATACTTGAGAAGAATGGAAAATTTGGCATCATTATTTCATATAATTCATCAAATTATTCATTTAGATCTAGCTCTACATTCTACTCGTCAAACATGGGTTCTTCAGCTGAAAACACAACATACTGATCTGCAGAATATAATAACTCTTCATGTTGTTCTTCCTCCTCATCTGTTTCAGCGCTCTCCTAAGCTGTTTCAACCTCTTTCAACCTCCTTTGTTGACCCATGAGAAATGCACTTTCTTCTCATCTCACCCACAATTTCTAACAAGTAAAAATAATTTCTGCAATAGATATAAGTACCTTCACTCAGTTTCAACCTCCTTTGTTGACCCATGAGAAATTCACTTTCTTCTCATCTCACCCACAATTTCTAACAAGTAAAAATAATTTCTGCAATAGATGTAAGTACATTCGCGCAGACTGCCTCTTAACAATGCTAACCTCAAATGGGTTGCTTGGATCCCAACCAGCGTAGATGACAAAATCTTCAAAGGTAGTTCCAATATTGATCAAGATTAAATACTTTTTACTCTAAACATCTTTGTCCAGTGTCTAGAGCTTTCAAAAGCTTTGCAATCTGCTACCACCCAAAAAGGCCATAGAAAAAAATATGTTATCCCTGATGAAAAAAAAGGAAAACCTCACACTGGTCTCAGGTACTAGTATGGTGACACCCACATGGCAGGAATTGCAGCAATGATCAAACATAATCATCTGGATTGGAGTCCAACTGCTATTGCTTTGGCTATGATGACGACTGCATCAACGACCGATCCCTTTGGAAAACCACTTCGGCATTCTCTCTTCGACAATTACCAGCAAACTGGGCACACTGGAAGCAACAATCAGATACCAAATTCTAATGCAAACAATTACCAAGTACAAATTTTCAATGTATTATGCAAGCCAATTCTCAATTTAAGTACAATAATAGATTTATATGCCAGTTTTACGACGTGGAACACGAGCAACAAAACCATCTTGATGGGTGCCACAGAGCGTGAACATCCACCTTGTTCTGTGTTGATCCTCTCGGTAGCGATAAGGGATCGAGGAAGGTCAAAATATCGTGTAAACTGATCTTTTATCTTCTCGGTAGCTATAACACTCCACGCAGCACAAAACAAAATATCCACGCAGTGATAAAGAGCCAAAATATCAGTGGAGAATAGCAACAGAACCAACAATGAGACTCTCGATGGAGTTATTTATCCAGCGATAACAGCGATATCAGATCTAGCTTACTCCACTTAACTTGGACAAGGAAGACTTAAATTCTTGGAACATAAATTCTTTCACAACGATGTTCTAGGTAATTCTTACAAATATAATATTACCACAACTCCGGTGAAAGCAACGAATTTAATCTTTGGACAATTAAAATTGATACCAAATTAAAAACTGGAGAAGAACTCACCAAATTTTAATTTTTGGACAATTAAAATTGACTCACATTAACAAATTAAAACACTTGCTCAACCTCCACAGGAGCACACAGTAATCTCTTGGTGGAGATAGCACTCAGAGTATGAAGGCGACTTTGAGATTGCTTCTGGAATGAAAAATGCAGAGTCCAGGGTCCACTGTTCGTTGGCTATTGATTGCACAATCATTGTTCAATGTTCAGACTGCAGATCGCATTGTTCACTGTCCCCCCCGCACCAGTGGTCGGCACTAGCAGAGAATTCTGGATGGCAGCGACGACGTTTGGTGCAAATAGCACTCGTTCTCTCCTTCAATCTTCGTTCTCAATATCTCACTGAGTGTCTTTTTATGTACCAAAGCATGATTGAATGGCGTTACTTATCATGTAATAAAAATATTATTCGATACCTGAAATACTATTCAGTTGCATCTAACTGCGAAAGGCACAGTTAGATTGGTGCACGCAAGAGACAATCACTCTTTTCACCTGAAGTTCTCAGGCACAGTTTACTGGCAGCGACGGACTCTTGTCCACCCACAGCTCCACGCAACTCTCCACGCTCACTGCATGCGCACTCACACCAGTCGACGACTTCAATTATTAATACGACGTGTTTTATATGATGGCAGTAGCGGTACCTGGGAAATGAACGATGGCAGCAACAATGACTTCACTGCTCTATTAACTGGACTCTCTTCAAGGCTCTAAGCGACTGGGCACATGATCTTCGCTGCTCTGATACCAATTTAAAAACAAAGTAATGCACAACAATCAGTGAGGCCAAAGGGCACATACAAGTGAAACTAAGCTCACACATCTTGTATTAATTTGATAAATTGCATACAGATATATAGGCTAGGATAGCTCCTAACAACATCCTAAATTGGTGAATCTAAAAACCACTCAAACACTAAAATAAGGTACAATAGAAATCTCTTTTAACAATTTCCTAAGTATAGCATTTCTCCATTATTCTTCAACATTTCTAAGGAAAAGTAGGTAAGTATTAGATTCATAGATTGACTTAGTATAATGGTTTGGTGGGAAATTGCGTTATTCCAAAAAATTTAAAAATTTAAATACAAAGGACTGCATGTTACCTTGGAATCAATGTGATATAATGATCATGCATATTCATTCTCCATCTCACCTTCCACATGTATATGATGTTCTTCATAGCTCAAATGTCAAGGGGTTGTCAACAACCATATAGTAATATTCTTAAATTTTAATTGCTACCTATTTTTTTTAAAATATTCAATTGTTCAAAAATATCAATAAAATACATATCATTTGACATAGTCAAACAATATCAATAAGAGCATTTCACATAGAAACAAATGTCAAGTGACATAGAATTATAATCATATTCTATTGAATGATATAGTGTTGGATACATAGATCCACATTAATCTTTAATAATCTAAAATTGATTAGTAACATATATTATTCCATGTATGGTTAAACCTCTTCCTATTGTTCAATTATCACAAACTATTTCATTCAATGTGATATTAAAATAAATATATTGATCGATGCATGGACAATGCCACACACACACCTCTTAATATGGATCAATATCACAAAATATATTGCTTGAGAGCATATCCACACACACATAATTTTTTTGAGATTATGATCAAAATAAAGTTAATCAATGAACAAATGGATAATGTGCATGCTTGAGATATTACTAGACTAACAGATGGATAATGCCTAATTTAATAAGATATTGAAAATTACATTATTGCAATTGAAATCAAAGACTATGTCATTTGATATAATCTTATTCAACATAAAATATATATCAATTGATACATAAATAATACTTAAGGAGGTATTAAATAAAGGTAGATTTGTGAGCTTTACAATATTGTTTATTATGTACATATAAATTGATATGTATCATAAAGATATCGATCTATATGTCAAACCCCAATGCCTAATATTCCTTTACAAGCCCTACAAGGATGTTTGTTGAGCTTGTGTTTATGATGGCCTTAAGCATCGAACCGTATTAGGTTACTATGTAGGTAGAGTTCCTCTTGATTCTATCATTTTCCTAGGTTAAGGAAACTTGGGAACCCTATGGTTGGATTTGCATGACTACTAGGTCCCTAAAAATGGGCTCTTTAGTTTTTCTTCAAGGAAAAACATCATGCCTTGAGGTGGTTAGGCATGGCCCATGGATGTGCCACGACACCACTCTAGTTTTATCCAAGTGGTATGAAAAATTGTCAATAGATGAAGTTTCCCAACTTTATCATCACCTCTAGGTTGATTTCTCATGCCTACCCATGCAATATTAGGATGTCCTTGATCATATTTTAGCTTCTCTTGGGCAATTCATTTTCCATGAGCCCCAACATTTCCTTGACCCTTTCCATTAGAAGCACATATTTATTTGAGTTAACTTGTACCAAGACCTCTATGAAAAAGTTTTTATTCAAGTTAGACCAAAATTCATTCGTCGAATCGTAAAGTATATTAACTTTCCAAATACTTGTTCCCATTGCTAGATTCTTGACCATAACATCAAGTATTTCCCCTTTCTATCCAAGGTTAACTTGTTTGGCACTCCTTCAATTTCTACCACCATTAATCAAGCCCAAAAGGCCTCACCCTCTATTGATTGTGAAGGTTGGATTTGTGTGGTAAAAAAGGACAACAAAGGAATTTTGAATTCCAAGAATGCACCTAAAAAAATGGTTGTTCTAGGTTGGCTCAATCCAAGCCTGCATATATAATTATATGCAAGGACTTGATGGATCCTCTTAGGATACTTCCTCATGTTGGGGGGTAGTTGAAGGGCTTAGTCTCCTCCTCGAAGGTTGGATGCACAAACCACTAATTAGATTGAAGATGTATAGATAAGACCAAAGAAAAACACCCTTGATAGATAGATAATGCATGTACTTGAGAAGGAAGATGTTTTGATTCCAAAGCCTTACCAATATATGATTGGTAAGGATGGTGATGAGATGGTCATGTTTGTGGAATGTTCCTAGTGAACGTTCTATTATAGAATGTGTGGGGTCTTATAGAACCGATCAAGAAGACCATGGTTCGTAGACTTTGTTCAATGGTTTGATAGTCAAATGTTCTATCTATATAGGAAGTGAAAGTGAATGGTTTTACATTGAGAACAACCTTGCATTATATTTGTCTTGGTGCCACTTTATTTCATACTTTGAATCAGAAGGTAGAGGGGGCTAGCCACCCTTATCTCACAGAAAGTCTCATTTTGAATTATTGATCATGGGGTATATTTGTCCAAAAGAGTGGTGTGGGTTTTTCTGGATCTTGATTGCACATTACCCTACATTTCCAACATGTATTCTCCTAATGAATAAGACTATAGCATATCTATGTGGGATTGGTTATCTAAATAACTCCTTGAAGTTGATTGGTTGTTGTGTGGAGACTTCAAAAATGTGGAGTACCATGATGATTAGATTGGGGTAATCTCTATCTACATATCTTAGAGAGAAAATACAACTTGGAATGGTCTTAAGGCAGGACTTGGCCTCTATCATCCCAACAAGTATATGAAGTCATAGTCTTATAAGTTATTGTTCACTTGGTCTAATCTCATGGCTGGAGTGAATGATTTGTGAAGCATCTTAACAAATTTACATGATGGGAACATAATATTTTCTTTATGGAATGTGGAGGGGGTATACAAGTGTAAGTGTTGGTGGGACTTACCCTTTTTTTTACCATAAACCCATTGTTTTCACCATATCCTAGGGAGTGGATACCAAAGTATAGATACCTACTTATGTCTCCCATTTACAACACCTAGTGTGCATCCAAGATGTTAAGAGGAATATTAAACTGTAGCCCAAGCCATGAGAGAAAGATGGATGGATTTGGTGGTGGAATGATACCATAGTTGAGTTATGACATTCCTATGAGGGTTTGTCTAGAAGATAGAGATCTTGCAATGTTATTTCCATAAAGAAACCAAAGATTAGTTCAAAAAGGTTTCTTGTGGTTGTAGTTCACACCGTGTGAAGCAATGCAAGAGAGAGTTTCTAATGATCCAGGTGGCTATCTAGGGCCATATTAGAAATGGTTATAATATTGTATTTTTTGGGTCCTAAACTTTCGATGCAACTTTGGAGGCCTTCCCATGGGTTTTTTGAGGGTTTTATGCCCAATAGATGGGGATTTGACTCAATCTACTAATTTTATTTCCAACAACCTAAAAAACACTTGAAAAGGAGCAACAAATGAAAAGTAATGATCTTTACAAGGCTCCCTTCTTTTTTCAAACACATTATATTTGGCTAGTTGAGCACTCTCGCTCAACACTAACTTCATTCTAGGACTATGATTCTTACATATTGGACTTTCATCCTCTTATTTGTTTGGAATTATTATAAAATAAAAATTCAAAAGTTTGTCATGGGTTTTCTTGAGAATGAGCATAATCGTCACATATCTTCTCAAAGATAAGACACCACAATTCTAGTCCTCATGTATCGTTATGTACATTGCAATGTTTTTCACCCTTTATTCAATAATAGAATTTGTTGTTCATTGTAATACTTTGTGTTGAATATTATATCTTGTATTCTCTCTACAATATTGTGTGTTCTTTCATTTCCTTCTCAATGAAATGTGTATCACTAATCTTAGATAATTCTTGAAGGTGGATGATTTGGCAAGCCCCAAGTGCAGAAATTTATTCTCAAATCCACCACATCAAAATTGGGGACCAAACCATAAAGGTTTTCTTCAAATCTCTTAACATAAAGGAGGCCTTTGAAGGATAAGATCCCTAAAGACTATGGTTGGATGGGTAACCAACCATGAGGGAATTGATCTTGAATTTGTTAATGACTATCATATTCATTTTCTATCTCAAGGTATGATTGATGCACAAAGGGTGGCCATGCAGAGCTATATAGACCTTGTCCCCCAAAATGTGCCTATAGAATAAGAAAGAGTCAGTGACCAAGATTTGAATTTTCTAGAATTGAGAGACGCCCTAATAGAAATGGTCGATGACAAATCACTTTTTTTGGATAGGTACCTATGTGAATTTTTTCGGGCCATATGGGTTTTTGTTACGTCTGACCTTCTTTGTTTATAAATGGATGTGGTTTCCAAAATTTGTTCAAGGTATCTCTCTAACATAATATTCATTAATTGCATTCCTAAAGTGGGTGACCTGGAACTGATTACCAATTGGAGACCAATAACCCACCTCAGTGTCTCTTACAAGATTATAGCCAAAGATTTAGCCTTGCAACTTTGTTATATCTTACCACAAATCATTAAACTAGAGAAAATGGGTTTCATTGGAGGAAAATATATACTTAATAATGTTGTGGTTGTTTTTAAAGGTATGGAATGGGCCAAATACAAAGGACTGAAGGCATTTTTCATTAAACTTGACTTTGAAAATTCCTATGAAGATGTGTAGTGGAATTTCATCCTAGCCATGTTGCATGATTTAGGGTTTGGCCATTTCTTTGTTTGAGTCCTTGTGATTCTCTTCTATGGGTCTTCAACTTGCATGCTAGTTTATTAGATTTTATTGTACAAGTGATGACACTAAAATAAAATGCATGTAAATATGCTTGCAATATTAAATAATGTTATTTCTCACAACTCTAACTAAAACTACTACTTGTTGCTAAGAGTGTTAAATGTAATGGGCATAATGCATCAATGTGATAAGTTGTGGTTGATCCAAAAATCAAATTTTGGTTCAATGTGGTATTTTTCATTTCCCTAGTTTTCCAAGACAATAGAAGGGTTGCTTTAACCAAATTCTCAAAGATCGGTTTCAAATAGGAAGATGGTATGAGTCATCATCATCATGGTTTTTCCACATCAAAGAGTATAAAAGGGAGAGATTCATTGGCCATTTCAAATGGAAAGTGACTTATTAGATAGTAGGAGAGCATCAATCGCCAGTGAAGTTCATCTCGATTAGGTCAAAGTGGGATATGGTGTTTTTGTTTCCTTACTAGTTAGGCCTCACCTACAAAAGTTGAGTTAGTATTTCTAGTTGAATTTGAGATTGATAGTTTTTCCTAGCAAATTATCTCCTTCCCAACATGTTCATGATAGCCATTGAGGTCAGATATCCCAATAATATATCATTGGCACCTAGTTGGACTCAATCCAACCTTATTTGACGCAATTTAGGCACCCAAGATTTTGATCTTTGCCAAGGTCATCCCCAAATTAATTTTGAATTATGAAACCCTCCCATATTACAAAAGTACATGTTCAAGTTGACCAAGCAATATTTCATCAAAAGTGAATACAAATTTAAAAAAATCCAATGCCCTTTCATCGGTCACTAAGTAGGTTCCATGTAAGCTGGGTATTGGACATAATATACAAGAGATTATGAAGTATTATTTAAAATAAAATGGATATACCCTATAGTAATCGGGATAATATTTCCAATGAGCCCTCATTTTCCCAATTTTGGGCTTGACATATGCCCAATCTAGGAGGTGCACAAGTTGCACATCTCCTAGGGGACAAATTTCATTGTTTTGAATTCAATTTCATATTTATTTATTTAATGTTCAATCAAACCTAGAAAGATAAATGTGTTTGGTGATGATGTAGGGTTGTCTAATGGATCTCTAATGGAATATATGCCTAATTTTTACCACCTATAATAAACTATTCTCGACTCCAAGCAAGATTTCAAGTTGACCAAGAAAGATTTAATCAAAAGTGAACACAATTTGCAAAATTTTCAATGCCCTTTCACTGGTCACTAAGTAGGTTCCATGTAAGCTAGGTATTGGACATAATATAAAAGAGGTTATGAAGTATTTATTTAAAATAAAATGGATATACCCTATAATAATTGGGATAATATTTCCAATGAGCCCTTGTTTTCCCAATTTTGGGCTTGGCATATGCCCAATCTAGGATGTGCGCAAGTTGCACATCTCCTAGGGGACACATTTCATTATTCCAAATTCAATTTTCAGATTTATTTATTTAATAAAACAAACCTAGAAAGACAAATGTGTTTGGTGATGATGTAGGGCTATCTAATGGAATATATGCCTAATTTTGACCACCTATCAACAAGAGCGACCTTTCACAAAATAATGATTATTTTCAAGCCAATAAATTGAAGGAAAAGCTTTGAAGTTTAATATGTGTAATTGTTTGGTACCAAAACAAAAAGTTATATTTGTAGGTTGTAGTTTACCACAAGATATTTTTGATGACATATCATTTTCCTTGTCATGTGATCGGATGACCCGTTTAGAGCCTTTGCAAGTCCCTGAATAGGTCTGGGAAACATACATACTCGAACTTCTAGGTAGGAAAATTAGGTGTTAGCAATAGGGAATCAAATTTTGGGATAATGGCATTGAAGTACTCATTGATACCTTTCCAAATATTCCTCTTTTGATCCATTCCAACACCATATAATCAAATGGAAACCTTCAAAAATTATGGTACTTGTGACTCCTATGATAGATCGATGTTTAGTAGTAGATTTTCTTTGTTAAAACAATGACATTGCTAGTGTCGAATCAGATTTCTAATCAACTAGTTGAATAGAGCTAGTCGAGATCTTTCCACTGGTGTGCTCCATGTCTCATTTTCCCTCCATATGGTCATAGACTGATATCAATATTTTTTAAGGATAAATCAAAGAAAATGGGCTAAGGTGCATTAAATGTTAATCTGACACGTTTTCCAAAAATAAAAATAAAAATATTAAAAAATAAAAAGAATTTTTCTAAATATTTTGGACAAGCTACACATGCCTAAGATGAAAAAAATAAAAAACAAAGGCTCATATGAAAGGCCTCTTTCTCCTCCACAATTTTTGGACCCTTAATTTTAATGGAGGACATGTTGGCAAAAAATCAGCACATATAGAGATCAAAGGTGTGCCACAAGGAATGAGGACCACTAGTGACAATAAGGAGCATTACAGATCATGGGAGACTATAAATAAGATATTAAGCATCACTTCAGGTGACTGAATAAGAGAGTAATGGAAGACTAAAGACACTTGGGAAAAGTTGTAGAAGATATCAACTAGTTCATAAAGGAAGAATTGGGAGTAAGCTAATAGGATTTTGGAGTTGACTGAGTCCTCCCACCGACAAGAACAATTGTATAACTGTAAAGGCTTTGCCTATTTGGGGTTGTATATGGAATAGAAGTGGGTTGGGTAGAGGTTGTGGAATATTATATAATGTTTCAAATACTTCCTTTTGTTACGTCCTAGTTAATGAAGATGTGTTATGTAATGATGTATTGGTTTGTGTTGGAGATGAATGGAATTAGGCCCCTTTAAAATTTTTGGTTTCCTTTATGTTATATGGTGATGTTGTTCTTTACTTTCATTCCTTATATGTTGTGTTACATGATAATATTATATTTATTTAGATGTGTTGTGCTTATGTGAAATAAATGATGAACTAGATAATAGATTTTTTTACCTAAATGGGTATAAGGAGGTTGTGGTATAATGTTCAGAAGTCTGTAGTATTAGTTATTAGTTAAGTGTTATTGGTGGGATGGGAAATAATTACATTAGTAATATTTTTTGAACCCTTGCACAACCTTTTATGTTTTGGCATAGTGATTTGGGTAGGAATAGTCATCGACCCCTATGCAATTTAAGAGAACTAAGGTAATTTCTATTTTTTATTATCGTCCTAATTTGAATGCACCACCTAACAATGGTTTAGGAAAGAGTAGTGGCAGAAAACCAAGTTCAAGGGAAAGTGTAGGTATTAGCATAAGTGCAACTATGATTGTTAACCATAATTCAAGTGGTGTGGTGATTCTGGTTATCCAAATAGGCCCACAAGGTTTTATTTTGGTGAAGAAATAGACCAACAATATGGCTAGAGCAATAACTAATGCAACATTACACCTTCCTATTTTTTTACGAAAGGGTGATAGTGATGCAAAACAACATTGGTTCCTATGTGATTTAATTTGGAGAGAAAAGAGGACCACTAATATAGATGCTAAACTTGTAGAGTTCCAAACCACGTTACAAGGGAGGGCTCTATAATGGTACATGGAATTCATACAGACTTATCTCTAAGTGATCCGAAAATTATCTTTAAAGACTTGGCTGAGTTTTATGCATGTGTTCAATTACCATTTATGAAATTAAGAGAAGAAGAAGAACTTAACGAAATAATGTTGAAGTGATCATAAAGAATGCAGATCAGAAAGTAAGCATAAAGAACAACAAACCATAACAACAAGGTTGTTAACAGAGTTCGGCAAGATTGTCTATGTCTCAATGAGGGAGGTTTTCTTATTAATATTCAATTCTTCAAATGTACATAAAAAAATGCATGAAATGGATCTCTAAGTAGCTCAACTATGTTCTGTTTGACCTCAGAAACCCAATGCAACTGACAGCATTGAAAAAAATTAAATATTGCCTCCGGAATTGACCTCCAAAGTTTTGTTATCTCGCTTTTTCTGCATAAAACTTATTGCCTCTACAAAATCTACATAATCTATCCATAGCCTCAGTGATAATTTCTTATGTTTAAATAAAACAGCGTCGTGGGAACAAATCCCAACAGACCCGCTTTGTTACAAATCTTGTGGCATAAAATACCATAATATATGGACTTTGGATTTTAAATATGGTTAAAATAAACCATATCCAGACTTTTCAATCCACTCTATGGCATATAACTTGGCGCACATATTTATAATCCACATAAAATATGGTTTAACACCCATTTGACAACATAATATATGATTCGTGGCTAGAAATATGGATAGTGCCCTTTCTATATGGTTTTTAAAAGACCATATTTTAAAATCGTGGCATTTAACGACAGCCATAATTTATGGTCAAACCATATCTTTGGCATTATTCTGTGGTAACATATATGCATAGGGCGCGATTTTATTAACCATAAAATATTTGGCTAGCCCCATATATATATTAACGTGGCATTAAAACTTTGAATTGGTGCCACTCATATGGTTTAAAAACCATTTAATATAATGTGGCATAAAACTTTGAGTTAGCAACTTTTTATGCAATAAAATATTAAATTGCTAATACATATAACATTGCCACATCATATTAACATAATTACGTTTGCAGACACAATTCACTGTCATATGTATTCTAATACTGCAATTTTTTTTAGTTTGACTTTTTAGCTGGAGAAGACTAAATTTTCCAACTGCCATAACTTTCTCATACAATGTTTGTTTTTTGATTCGTTTGCGTCGTCATAAGGCTTGCGACGACCATTTCGCCATCATGTCATTTTCTTGAGCATTTGAGAACTTTTATTTTTAGGCCTTCTTGGATCCATTTGGATCACACCTCCCCACTAAGACCTTTTAGGCCTCCAAAATGTTATTAACCAATCATCAAGTGTGGGATAGGCCACCCCACTTGTCCTTTGTCTTTAAACTATGTCCTGTGCACCTGTCACATCATAATCAATTGCAAAACAACCATGACAACTAAAATCATATTATTACCTTTGGAAAGAGGTTCATATGTCTGTGAAGTTCATCAACAAAGGTTGTGACTGCAAGACCTAGTAAGAAGTTGGAGTGATGGAAAGTTAACCTTCCAATATTGTGCTAAGGTATATTTAAAACCAAATGAAGATGATGATCCAATGAATTTATGGCATTTGCAATTCAAGGAATTAGAAGGAGAAAGGTCTATAAAATAAACAATAGATGATTAACTGAGAAGATATACAAGGAACCACTAAAGATCAAACAATTGAATATTGGCACAGAACAACAAGCTTGGTTGGATTCCATTGGAGATTACTAGGACAATGGGACTGTATTTAAGGTTGTGGCCCTGCTCAAGGAATATTTGGATCTATTGCCCATAACTTCATAGATATTAAGTGAATCAAGGAAAATCTTGGTGAGATATGGATTGAATTGAAACTATACTCTAATTCAATCAAGAGAAGGCCATATCACTAAATCCTAGAATAAAGAAACAAGTAAAATAATTAAACACTTTTGGTGAGGTTAATATGTCCTATGGAGAAGTTGGACTAGATCAATCCAATAGTGATCCAAGATAAGAAGAGGTAGGAGTATCAAAGTTTGCATGGATTTTTAGGTGATGAAAGCAAATTGCATTTATGATCCCTGTCTCGCCCCCTATAACAATGAATTACTAGAGCACATGGCTAGTACAGAACCTATTCATTTGATGATGGATTCTTAGCATACCATCATGACCAAATAGCAGAAAAAGGAAAAAGGAAGATGGACTTCACAATAGAATGGGGATCCTATACATATAATTTCATGACCTTTGACCTAAAGAACACACCAACATTATTTTCCAGGATTGTCGTACAAACATTTCATGAGTACATTCATAAATTTTTGGAAAGTGTATCTAGATGACTAAACTATTTGTAGTCTGTTGAAAGATCATGTTGCAACGTTGTGCCTCATGTTTGAAAGATGGCATCAATTGTAATTATCCTTGAACTTGAAGAATTGCATCTTTTGCACACCTTTTTGCACATTTTTGGGTCATATTGTCTACAAGGATGGTGTTCAAGTGGATCCAACAAATATTGTAGCCAGTGTCAAATTGGAGACCCCAACTAATATCCATACATCATAGTTGACCCTTGAACACATTGGATACCATAGGAGGTTTATCAAGGGATACACCACAATAATTGCATTAATGGAATGGATATTGAAGAAATCATGGGAATTTGCATGGAATAAAAAGTGTCAAGCCTTTTTAGACATCCTAAAGGAAAAACAAGTGAGTACACCAATCCTTTGGACATCCTAAAGGAGAAACGAGTGAGTACACCAATCCTTTTTTTCTGAAATGGGCCATCAAATTTTATGTACACATAGATGCCTTGGTCATTTCTCTAGGAGTAATATTGATGCAACCAAGTGGAGCACACTATATACTTCACTAGTAGAACATTGTCAAAGGTAGAACACAACTACACAAGTACTAAGAGAGAAGGGTTGGAAATGGTCTATACCCTACAAAAGTCCAGACACTAACTACTTGGTTAGCATTTTAGTTTATCTTGGTGAATAAACAGTTTTGGATGGTCTCATCACTTAGAATTTGGAGAAACAAACACGGGTGAGACTATGCTCACAATCATGTTATTGATTGATGATTGATTACATCATTATATAGGAAACCATATCTACTTGGGTGGTTACAACAGATCACAGATAAATAGGATCTACATTAAAACAAGTAGACTTCAACTGTGTAACTACTTAGTGCTCCATTATTTCCAAGTATCCCCCTTAATGGAGAATGGATTGACTTCTACACCTAACATCTCCCTATAAAACTCAAACTTAATCTTTCCAAGAGGATTAGTGAAAATATCAACATTATTTTCACTAGTATTACAATACATAAGAGCTATTTCATTTGATTGCAATTTTTCTGTAACAAAATGAAACTGAGCATCAACATGCTTTGTCCTTGCATGATAAAAAGGATTATTCGCCCGTTTGATTGAACTTTGATTATCACATTTGATCATTGTAGGTTCCTTTTTTTTTTCTCCAACATCTTGAAGAAGTCTTCTCAACCAAACAACTTCACAAGTTGTTGCACACAAGGCTTTATATTCTGCTTCAGTAGAAGACAAAGATACAATAGGCTTCTTTTTATTGATCCATGAAACAACCCTGGATCCAATGCCAAACGCATATCCAGTGGTTGATATTCAATCATCCGGATTACCAGCCCAATTAGAATTTGAGTAACCTATCAACTCAACATCAGATGCATTAGTATATTTAATATCATAATCAAGTGTTCCTTTTAGATACCTGAGTACCACCTTTGTTGCATTCCAATGGCCTTCTTTAGGTTTCACCATAAATTGACTTAACACACTCACAAAATATGCAATATCATGTCTGGTTGTGGTGAGATAATTCAAACTACCCACCATCTGTCTATATATAGTGGCATTCACTTCCTTCGAACCACCATCACAAGAAAGTTTCACATTCTGCTACATAGGAATAATAGAAGATTTACACTGATCCATTTTAAATCTCTTAAGTACTTCTCTAGCATACTTACTCTGACAAACAAAATTTTGGACTGCATTTCTCCAAACTTCAAGACCTAGGCAGTAATGTAACTCACCAAGATATTTCATTTCAAAAAACTTGTGACAATTTATCCTTGATTTCATCAATTAATTTCCCTGCATTTCCTGTAATTATTAAATCATCAACATATAAGGAAATCAATACTATATACCTCTGCTCATCAAAGTTGGTATACAGATTTTGATCACTCTTGCTCCTCAAAAAACTATGTTGAAGAAATAAAGAGTCTATCTTCTCATACCATGACCTAGGTGCTTGTTTTAGTCCATACAATGCTTTCTTTAACTTACACACTAAGTGTTCTTGCCCATGTTCCACAAACCCTTTAGGTTGAGTAAGGTAAACCTCCTCCTTTAACTCACCATTCAAAAATGCAGATTTAACATCTAATTGGTGTAGCTTCCAATGATAATTTGTAGCTAAAGCAATTAACAATCTAATAGTATTCAATTAGCTACTGGTGCAAATGTTTCAGCATAATCAATACCTTATGTTTTTTAATACCCCTTTGCCACCAGTCTAGCCTTATATTTGTCTATAGTACCATCTGATTTAAACATGGGTTTGTACATCCATTTGCATCCAATGGGGTTTTTATGTTTAGGCAATTCAGTCAATTCCCAAGTATTGTTTTTCATTATAGATTCACATTCTTCCTCCATTGCATTTCGCCATTCATCATGTTCATTTGCTTCATCAAAATTCATGGGTTCTATGACATTTGAAATGCTACTCATTAGGGCATAGTCTCTATAGCTCTCAGGGATCAGAACTTTTCATGAAGATCTTATCAACTGATTATCTTCCTCCCCACTTTGTGAAGATCTATCTTCGCCTCTAGGTGAACTATGACTGCTTGAAGTGTCCATATCACTGAGTCCTTATTGTTGTTGTTGCTTCTGCGGTTGTGGTTTCTTCTTTGGTGGATGTTGTGGTGAATGTTGTTGCTACTTCTCTTCTTTAACTCCTTCATCAAGAAGTCTATGTCATTCCTCATGATTGTTTTCGTCATGATTTCCCACTTCATGTTCATGAAAAAGTACATATCTACTCGCAAATAATTTGTGAGTAGAAGGATCAAACAATTTGTATGATTTGAATTTAGAAAAATACCCTATGAAAATACATTTAATGGCTTTAGCATCCAATTTATTCCTATTCTCCTTTGGAATATGTGCAAAATCCTTACACCCAAATACTTTTAAATTATGAACTGCAGGTTTCGAAACAGACAAGGCTTCGAAAGGAGTAATATTATCAAGACACCTTGTTGGACTTCTGTTCTTTAAATAAACTGCAGTATTTATGGCTTCAGCCCAAAATATATTCGATATTCTTACCTTTCATCATACTGCGTCCACACTCTGCCAGAGTTCTGTTTTTTCTTTCAGCCACTCCATCCTGTTGTGGAGTGTGGGGTATTGTAAATTGTTGTACTATTCCATGATATTTGCAATATTTGATGAAGTCCCCTGATTTATACTCTCCCCCTTGATCTGAACGGAGGATTTTGATGAATTTTCCTGTCTGCTTTTCCACCATGGTTTTGAATTCCTTAAAGTACTCGAAAACATCATTTTTTCTTCTAAGGAAATAAACCCATGTGTATCTCGTGCAATCATCAATAAATAAAAGAAAGTAAAATGCACCTCCTAAAGACCTAGTCTACATAGGTCCGCAAATATCAGTATGCACAAGATCTAACACATCTCTCTTTTTCCTATCGATATTAGAGGGGAATTCATCTATGTGCATCTTTCCTAATGTACATCCATCACAAGAAACATTCTCATTCTTTAACATGGGAAGTCCTTCAACCATATTATGTTTCTGTAATAACAATAAATCATGATGATTGATGTGTCCATACCTTTGATGCCAAAGAATCTCTGTTGGCATAGTTTCAGAAGTCAGTGCATGATGTGCTTTGTTGGTAACATCAAGTTTGTATAGGCCTACTACTCTGACTCCCATTGCAACAGTTTTGAATTGGTCCAGCAGATCCGTCACTATGCAATAATTCTTGAAGAATTCAACCTTCAAGTTATGATTTGTAATGGTGGACACAGAGATCAATTTTTTTCTTTATGCCTGGCACATAAACAACATTGTGAATGGGACGAATAGTACCATTCGGTAATTTTACAGGATTGTCTCTATATCCCTTGATCTGATGAGCATGGTCATCTCCAAGCTATATGCAGGCTCCAATATGTGTTTCTTTAAAAATAGTGTACCGCATCTTATTACATGTCATATGTAATGATGCTCCGGAATCCACAAACCAAGCATCGGAATCATCTGATTCAACAGATAAAGCAACGTTAGACACAAATAGCCTAAGATCTCATGAATCAAAATTCGGGGGTTCATCAATCTCATCACTAGCAATAAACAACCTGAGATCATGATTTGAAGTTTTTTCTGCATAATGACCTGAATGTGTTCTAGGTTTATTCCTAGCCTCACCACTCTTCTTCTTATGACAGTGTTTAACAATATGTCCAGGTCAACCACAATAAAAACAACTCTTTGACTCATTCCTGTTAGAGGGAATACCTTGATTCGGCCTTGGGGATTGTCTTCTCTGTGATGAAGTGACTCTTTGCGATGAACTGCCTCCTATGCCTCTTTCTTTTGATCTCCCTCTCATGGATCTCTTATTTGACCACAATGCCAAATCTGTATTTTGAGGCTTCAGATTCCTGCGCCTCTCTTTCTCTTGCAGCAAAAGTCTTGTCAATTCTTCAAAAGTAGGAGGTTTCTCCCTTGTTGTGAGACCTGTTATGAACATCTGATAATGTTATAGCATACCATTTAAGGTAATAGTGACAAGATCAATGTTGGAAATTGTTTCCCCTATGTTTCCTAGATTGTCTTTCACCTCTTTAATTCGACCCAAAAATGAACTAACAGATTCATTTCCATCCATCTATAGGTTTATATATATATATATATATATATATATATATATATATATATATATATATATATATATATATATATATATATATATATATATATATATATATATATATATATATATAAATGATATTTTTGTAAAATAACAATGTAAAACAATAGTTTAAAAAAAATGGTGATTGGATTTTCCTAAATAAACATACGATGTTATCAAAATAATTATACAAATAATAAAATATGATAAATAAATTAAAAAAGAAGGTATTAAGGTATGATATTAATTCATGCCACAATTCTAATTAAATTTTGTTAATTTTTTTTTATAGTTGGTTCATAATATTTTACTATGATTTAAATCTTTACAAGTTTAATTATATAAAGTCAAAACTAAATTGTAGTTAAGTCGAGTGTAAGTTAAATATTAAACCTATTTCTAATGAAATTTAGATAAGGTATTAGGTTTAGAGATTGACTTATTACAAAGGTTTGGTGGAAAAGTGTATTGGTCCAAGAAATTTAAAAATTGAAATAAACAACATTTGTATGCCACCTTGGCATCAATATGATATAATGATCATGTATATCCATTCTCCATTTCACCTTCCACCTATATATGATGTCCTTAATATCTCAAATGTTAGAAGGTTCAACAACCACATAGTAATATTCTTAAATTTTAATTGCCACCTATTTTTTTGAAATATCCAGTTGTTCAAAAATAACAATAAAATACGTATTGGGTGACATAGTCAAACAATATCAATAAAAGCAATTACAAAAAATCATATTTCAAGTGGAATATAATTATGATAGTATTCTATTGAATGATATAGAGTTGCATTGTTATGTGCCTCAATAAATATGAAATAGAATATAGAAGAAACTCTTTACTTCAACGAGAAACGAAACCATTCACCAAAATAATGGACACAAGAAATAGAGAAAACCCTTGAGGTAGGGTTACACCATATATTAATCCTTATGGAAGGATACCACTCCTCAAGCAATGTTTGATACATTCACAATATTCTTCACTATTCTCATTACCTTTCTTACACTTATATATATAATTATATCTATCTCCTAGGAACATTATAGAGAAGGAACATTCTAGTAGGTGGAAAATTCTAGTAATCCTTCTCACATTTATTGTGTTCACACTATTACATGTATATGGTCATGTATCTATTATTACTCCCTAGGTAACCCATATTACCTCCCTAGGTATACTACATTCCATGTCCCTTCACATGTTTAGTCCTCGAAACATGGGAAGAAACCATACAATAGGATCAACTAAGCAATGTAGCCAATTGGTACCAAGTATGGGCATCCATCAAACCTAATGGAAGATGAACATGATGTCCAACTACTATCTTGGCACCTTGATATTGATTCTTGTCGAGCCTTTGGTGCCATGGGGGTGTTTCTCTATGTTGATATTGTCCTGCGATGCTAGTATTCATCCATGTACCTCTAGATTGGTTTCCTTTCTAGTGCCATGTTGGTCCATAATACGTTTGTTGATGTTGATGACCCTGCCTTGATGATTGTTGTTTCTCTATGTGATGTTGATGGTGATATACAACAACTTTAGTAATCGATTCTTCTTTCTTAGACTCTGCAACATGGTGTTCCTTTAAGCCATTGAGCTCCCTAACTTCTTCTTTCTTATGTCCTTCTTGGGGATATTCTTCTATATCCTTTGCTTCTGATTCAACTTGGGACTCTGTAATAACTTCCTTAGTTTCTCCCATGGGTCCTTATTTCTTACTAAGGGAAATATCCTGCAATGTAATTTTATTTTTCTTGTACTAAAGTTTCACAGAGTTCTTTTTCACATTAATATTAGTTGTACCAAGTGTTGTCATCCAAGGATATCCAAGAATAGCATCCACATATTTCATATCAATGGCACAAAAAATAGAATGTAAAACATATTTATCCATAGTGAACTTCAAATATTTTAAAAAATGAACATTTTCACCCTCAACCTGTGTGCTTTGAACATGTTTTGCAGGAACTTGCAATCTATTAACCAACTAGACATTGACAAAAAAAATTGGAAACTAGGGTTAATAGAAACAATAACCTTCTCTTGTTGAATGAATCCATGAACCTGTAGTAAGGAGTTGCCACATGAAAATAAATCATAAGTGTTTTCTTTATCCTTACTATTGATATGAGCCCACTTTTTTAAAAACAATTTTTCAAATGATTCATCAGAAAGTGCCATCATCTCTTCATAGTTAAGTCCATACAAGTCCCACCATATGCAAGCATCATCCATTAAGCTATAGGCTAGCCTTATTTTCCAAGTTATTGAATTTTCAATTTTTTTTCCATTTTATGTATTCTTCAATATTAGGACCATAATCTTTTCCTTTGAAATACATATTTCTTGTGAAAACCCAAAAATAGAACTAGGGTTTTAAATAAAATCCTTACTTTTCAATGCAACTCCTTGAAGTTGTTGCAAATATACTTCTTCGATTGTCTGTTATGACCAAAATTATGAAATTCAATAGTCAATATGCATCTAATGGTGTTGGTTTCATTGAAATCTAAGCACTCTATCCAAAGATATATGATATGCAAATTGTGTGGTCGTCCTCGAAAAAACGCTAAACATTTGTTGATTTTAAAATATTGATAACTTCACTTTCAGACTCCGTTTTGAACGATTGTTTTTTTGAAATTGGGTATTTTTCCGAGAGGAATTAAAATACCCAACTGGTTTCTCCAAATTTTGATCAAAAAGTTTCAAAATTGAATCTGAAGTGTGTTTCCTCCCTTTTTCCCTTGAAAAAATATGCAAAAAGATAAAAAAAAATATTTTTCTTGGCCGAAGAAAGAGATTTGATACCAAATGTTATGTTCCTAAATAAATATGAAATAGAATATAGAAGAAACCCTTCACTACAATGAGAAATGAAACCATTCACCAAAATAATGGACGTAAGAAATAGAGGAAACCCTTGAGATAGGGTAACACCATATATCAATCCTTATGGAAGGATAACACTCATAAAAAAATGCTTGATACATTCACAATATTCTTCACTGTGGTCATTACCTTTCTTACACTTCTTCATATAATGATATCTATTTCTTATGAACATTCTAGAGAAGGAACAGTATAGTAGGTGGAACCTTCTAGTAAGCCTTATCACATTTATTGTGTTCACACTATTACATGTACATGGTCATATATCTCTTATTACTCCCTAGGTAACCAATATCACCCCTCTAGGTATACTACATGCATACATAGATCTACACTAATCTCTAATAATCCTAGATCGATCGGTATCATATATCATTCCATGTATGGTTAAACCTCTTCCTATTAATCAATTGTCACAAACTATTTCATTCAATATGATATTGAAATAAAATATATCAATGGGTGCATGGACAATGCTTCACACACACACACACATATCTTAATATGGATCAATATCATAAAATATATTGTTTGAGATTATATTCTCACATACAAACACACAAAATATGTTTTTTGAGATTACGTTCAAATTAAGTTTAATTGGTTGACACATGGATAATGCCTAATTTGAGATGATATTGAAAACTACATTATTATGATAGAAATCAAATATTGTACCATTTGATATAATTTTATTGAACATAAAATATATATAATCAATCGATACATAGATAATTCGTAAAGAGGTAATAAATAATGGAATATTTGTGAGCTTTACGATATTGTTTGTTATGTGCATATAAATTGATATGTATCATAAAGACGATGGTCTATATTTCAAGCCCCAATGCCAAATATTGTTCTACAAGCTCTGTAGGGATTTTTTGTTGAGATTTTGTTTATGATGGCCTTAAGAATCAAACCTTATAGGTTACTTTATAGGTATAGTTCCTTATGATTATGGCATTAGCCTAGGTTAAAGAAACTTGGGAACCCTACAAATGGATTTGCATGACTACGAGGATCCTAAACATGAGCTATTTTAGTTTTTCTTCAAGGAAGAATATTACTCCTTGAGGTGGTCAGGCATGGCCCCTAGATGTGCCATGATACCATTTTGGTTTTATCCAGGTGATATGAAAATTTCGTGATAGATGAAGTTTCCCAACTTTATCATCCCCTCTAGGCTGATTTCTCAGGCCTCCCCATGCAATACTAGGATGTCCTCAAGAATATTTTAGATTCTCTTGGGAAATTCATTCTCCATGAGCCCCAACATTTCTTTGACCATTTCCCTTAAGAGAAAGTACATATTTGAGTTAACTTATCACAAGACCTTCATGAACAATTTTGTATTCAAGTCAAACCAAAAGTCATATGTCAAGTTTTAAGGTATATTGAGTTTCCAAATACTTGTTTCCAATGCTAAAGTCTTGACCATAACATTAGGTATTGCCCCTTGTTATACAAGACTAACATATTTGGAACTTCTTTAGTTTCTACCACTATTAATCAAGTTCTAAATGCCTCAACCTCTATCATTGTGAAGGTTAGATTTGAGTGGTCAAAAAGGACAACAAAATGATTTTGAATTCCAAGAATGCACCTAAAATCATGGTTGTTTCTAGGTTGGCTCAACTCAAGCCTACAAATACAATTATAGGTAAGGACTTGATCTCTTATCTTAGGCTACTTCCTCATGTTTGAGGGTAGTCTAAGGGATCAGTCTCCTCCTTCAAGGTTGGATGCACATTCCACTAATGAGATTGAATATGTTTAATAGATAAGAACAAAGAAAAGAACTATTGATAGATAAATAATGCATGCACTTGAGAAGAAATATGTTGTGACTCCAAAGCCTTATAAATAGATAATTGGTAGGGATGGTGTGGAGATGGCCATATTTGTGAAAGGTTCCTAATGAAGGTTGTATAATGAAATGTGTAGGTTACTAGAGACCCAATCAAGAATACCATGGTTCATAGAGTTTGTTCAATCGTTTCATAGTCAAATGTTCTATGTTTGCAAGTAGTGAAAGTGAACGATTTTAAATTGAGAACAACCTTGCACTACATTTGTCCTAATGTCATTTTATTGCATACTTTGAATGAGAATGTAGAGAGGGTTGGCCACCCTAATCTCACATAAATTCTCATTTTGAATAATTGATCATGGGGTATATTTTCCCAATACGGTGGTGTGGGTGCTTATGAATCTTGATTGCACAACGCTCTTCTTTTCCAACTTATATCCCTCCAATGAATAAGAGTAGAGCATATCTATGTGATATTGGTTGGATAAATAAATCATACAAGTTGATGTTGGAACATCAATCATTGATGGTTCATCACAAATATCTCAGGTTAAGTCAGTCGAGAGGTCAACCTACATCTTGATACATTTGGTCGGGAGGCCGACTAACACATTACACCAGTCGCTCGAGTAGTCGATGTTCCTATCGGTAGGATAGTTGACTGATAGTCAAAGATATTCAGGTGGTGGATCAACCAACCCAACAATTGACTACGAGTTGGAAAAATAGTCAGTCGGGTTGAGTCCTGTCGAGCTAACTTGATAGAGAGGATTTGGTGGAGTCAACTCTAACAACCAATGATTACACGTGGACAAGATCTTCCAGATTTTGTGGAAATCAGTTAGATATTGAGGTTATGAAAGCACACCCTTAGCTCATTATCAACAATGGATATTTTGCAATAGACCATGTGGATCAAGATGTGAAACAAGAGCCAACGAGAGCCACATCATGTAGTTGGAGAAAGAGTTGATCTCTCTTGATCCTCATTCCTTTGAGAGAATGGAGGATTATTTGGCATGTGCTAAGGAACTCCATTTGAAATTTGGAGAATGTGGAAAGAAGTATTATAAGAAGGATGGACAAATCATAGAGTTGGTCCCAATGAACTTGAGAACACCATTCAACGTGTTTGTATCGATTTTCTACACCAAATGGAAAGCACTAAAGGAAAATGGTAAGGATTACACCTTTGAATATGTCTGTGGTATTTTGATCATTGATCATCATATATTTCTTGGAGAAGGTAAGCTTGGTGGTAAACACCAGGCCTACTTTCTCAAGGTAAAGGGAAAGACGGATCCCAGGGATATAGAACGGTTTGATGCCTCTACATTGAAACATGCATACCATGACTAGGAACCTCAATGAAATGTAGATGCACCAAAATCAAGTCAAAATAAGAATACATGTCAATATTGTGGAAAGACTAGACATATGAAGAAAACCTGCTATAAGAAGCAATACGATTTAGAGGAGAATATTAAACACCTTGAAGGAGATGTTTTTGATGTATGTTGACTCGTTGATAATTTCACTTTCAAGTCAAGACTTATAAGGCCTTGATGTCTCATTCTACGCAAAACGAATGGGTAGTCAACTCTAGGTGCACTCACCACATGGATAAGGATGCCTCTTTGTTCAAGAGACTGAATAAAATTAAGGAGAGTAAAATCTATGTTGTTGATGATTTTTCTATGGATGTTGTTGGTCAGGGTGATGTTGCTTTTCGCCATGGAAAGATTTCCGATGTCTATCATGTGCCAAATCTCAGTGAAAATCTGTTGTCTGTTGATAAGTTGACACAAACATGAAATATTGTGGAATTTTGGTCAAATCAGTTCTATGTTCGTTATTTGAAGAAAGGTAAGTTGATTTTCATTGGCGTGATTCTCGACTCGACGAACAATTTGTACAAGTTCCATGAATCAACTTGACCTAAAATAACTACACTTGTTTCTCACGCCGATGAGCGAAGTTGAATTCGACATGAGTGACTTAGACATCTGAATTTTCGAAGTTTGCATGCACTAGCAACTCAAAACATGGTTGCTTGTTTGTTGAAGATATTCCCCCCTGAAGAAGTTTGTAAGGGATGTGTACCTGGGAAGCATAATTAGGCACCATTCAACTCTGAGAAATCGTGGAAAGAACATAACCTACTTGAAATGGTTCACAGTGATGTCTGTTGCATCAATTTACCTTCATTGGAAGGTGCAAGGTACAATTTAACTTTCATTGATGATTTCTCTCGCTATACATGGGTGTACTTTCTTAAAAATAAGAACCTTGTCTTTGAGAAGTTCAAGGAGTTTTGGGCCTTTGCTGAGAAGCAATGTGGTCAACCCATAAAATTCTTGAGACTAGACAATGGTGATGAGTAGGTAAATCAACATTTTTAAGAATACCTAATTCGATCTAGTATTGATTGGACATGGTCGGTTCCTCACATTCCATAGCATAATGGTGTTGCAGAATGTAAAAATAGGACATTGTTTGAAATTCCTAGATGTATCTTACAGGCTAAATATATACCTTCTTTCTTTTGGGCTAAAGAGGTATATTGTGCAAATTATCTGCTCAATCACATTTGTTCCTTCCATGACTCCATTCGAACGATGGTATGGGAAGAATCCTTCATTCGATCACCTCCGTGTGTTTGGATGTATTACTTGGGATCACATTTCTAATGATTGCATAAATAATTTGAATGCAAAGAGTCATGCTTACATCATGATGGGCTACTCTGAAGAGTCAAAAGCCTATCGACTATTTGACCCTATCAAACGAGAAATCTTTATTAGACGAAATGTTCGGTTTGATGAGAAGTCTTTCAGAATTAAGTTATTGAATTCCTGTTTTGGATTGCTACATGATGATTCCCTTGATGTTGTCTATGATATTGGTGCTCATGTTCCATTCTTTAGTCCATCGACTGGATAGTCGAACTAACTCCATGTTTTGACTAGACCATCGACCTTCGAGTCGACTAGTATGTTGTCCTATGTTTCGATTGGTATTTCGACCAAAGACTCTCCAATTTATAATTAACTTGTTGAAGTGAAACATATTTCACTTGTTTTTTGTCTACCTCGATGGGATTCCAAGACAATTGAAGCTGCTAGAACTTATGCTGGAGATGCCTCCTCTCGAAGATAAAATCGAAGTCAAAAGCAACATGCCAGTGTTTCCTTGATGACTCGTGCACTTGAAACTTATGACCTTGTTACCTACTTGGATGTTGGAGGACAAATTGAAGGGGAGAAATCCATGAAGACAAAAAATTATTCTTTGTCGAAGAATCAGACTTGGGACTTGGTTCCCCAACTACAAGGAAAGGACAATGTGAAGTGTCGATGGGTCTAGAGGACCAAATTTACATTTGAAGGTGTTGTTGAGTGACATAAAGCACACCTAGTCGCGAATGGATTTTCTCAACAAGAAGGAATCAAATACACTGAAATATTTCCCCCTGTTGCAAATATGAACTTTGTTCAAGTAATTCTTCCCTTGCTACTCATTTTGGATGGAAAATCCATAATATGGATGTGAAGAGTTCCTTTCTTCATGGAGACCTATCTAAAGAAACTTTCATGGAAAAACCATCTGATTTTGTGACATATTCAATTTGGTTTGTCGACTCAAGGATTCACTTTATGGTTTGAAATAGGATCCTCGAGTCTAGTATGCTAAGATCAACAATTTCTTTCTTCGACTTGGTTTCAAAAAGTGTGAATTTGATCACAACTTGTATGTCCTCCACATCAATGGAGACACTCTGATTGTTGTCGTATATGTATATGATTTACCCATTACTAGAAATAACACTGATCTCATACTTAGATTGAAGAACAAACTTCTGACTCCTTCGATATGACAGATCTTGGTACTCTACATTATTTTTTGGGTCTTCAAGTATTACCACTTTGTCATGGATTTCTCATTTCTCAGTCTAAATATGTGATGGATCTGTTGACACATTTTAATATGGATGATTGCAATCCTTGTGCTATTCCTTTTTAGTCTAGATTAAAGCTTACCGAAACTTGTCAAACACCAGTAATCGATGTTACCCTCTATCAAAAATTGGTCAACAATCGTATTTATCTTAATCATAGTCGACCTAACATTTCCTTTGTTTTTAGTGTGGTTTCTTGATTTATGCATGACCCTAAAGAAATCCACTGTAAATAAATCAAATGAATTAATCACTATCTCAAAGGTACTACTTATTTTGGTATCTAATATTATCGAAGTTTAGATTCTCTAGTCGGCTACACCGAATATGAATGGGATCATGGCGATGGTGATGAGCGTAAGTCCACTTATGTCTATGTGTTTCACTACAACACTATACCTTTGGTGTGGTCATGCAAGAAATATAAGGTAGTCTCATTTTTTACTACAAAAGAAAAATATCGTGGTGTCGTTCAAGCAGGTATTGAATCAATATGGATTCACCAACTTTTGGGATTGTTTGTCCTTCCTATTTAGACCTTGACTACAATCTATTATGATAACCAGTGTGCATACATGTTGTTGAAAATCCTGTTGGCCATAGTAAGATGAAGCATGTTGATCTCCGTGCTCACTATTTGAGAGATTTGGTTCATGAGAACATTTTCTCTCTTGAATATTGCAAAACAAAATATTAGGTTGTTGATAGCTTCACCAAATCTTTAGTTGAAGACAAATTTATCAAGCTCTGCACAATACTTGGACTTTAGGAAGCTACAATTATGGGGGGTGTTTCATAATGACATAATTTCACCTCCTGAATCTCCATAGTTGTGTGTTGATGGGTGGGGGGGGTGTTGGAACATCAAGAATTGATGGTTCATCATACATATTATGGGTTTGGTCGGTTGAGAGGTCTACCTACATATGGATACAGTCAATCGGGAAATCAACTAGCATACTACAACAGTCGGTCAAGTAGTCAACATGCCTTTGAGTTAGACATTTTACCAACAATCAAAGATAGTTGGGTGGTGTATTGACCAACCCAATAATCGATTATGATTTGGATGAATAGTTGGTTAGGTTGAGTCCTATGAAGCCGAATTGAAAGAGAAGATTTGGCGGAGTCAACTCTAACAACCGAGGGTTACATGTGGAGAAGATATTTTGGATTCTATGGAATTTAGTTAGATCACGAAGCTATAAAAGTAGACCCTTGGGTAATTATCAACAATGGATATTGTGCAATAGATCATGCAGTTCAAGATGTGAAACATGCAATGTGATATTTTGGTCATAGTGTGCCTTGCTTAAGTGTTGTAACAGTGTCTTTAGACACCACCTTTATCTTTGAAATTTTTTTGTTGTTCCTCTTCGATTATCTATAGTACCATGTTCTCTATTTCATGTCATGTTTCACCCCATTCCCCAACAGTTTATTGGTTGTTGTCTGTAGATTTTAACAATGTGGAGTACCATGATGATTAGATTGGGGTTATCTTTTTATACATACCTTAGAGGGAGCATACAACTTGGAATGACATTAAGGCTAGACTTAGCCTCAAGTTGATTGGTTTTTGTGTGTAGACTTAAAAAATGTGGAGTACCATGATGATTATATTGGGGTTATATTTGTATACATACCTCATAAGGAGCATACAACTTGGAATGGTATTAATCCCAGACGTGGCCTCTATCATCCCAACAAGTATAGGAAGTCATACTATTCTAAGTTATGTTTCATTTGATCTAATCTCATGAATGGATTGAATGAGTTATGAAGCATATTAAAACAATTATTCTATGGGAACATAATAATTTCTTTATGGAATGTGGAGGGGGTATATCTATATAAGTGATAGTGGGGCTCACCATTTTTTACCATAAAACCATTTTTTTCACCATAACCTAAGGAGTGGCTACCAAAGTCAATATGCCTACTTATATCTCACATTTATAATACCTAGTGTGTATCCAAGATGTTAAGAGGAATTGTAAATTGTAGCCCAAGACATGAGGAGAAGATGGATGGGTTGGGTGGTGGAATGATGCCATTAGTTGAGCTATGGAATTCCTACGAGGGCTTGTTTGGAAGATAGAGTTATTACAATGTTCATTCCATAAAGAGACCAAAGATGAATTAAAAAAATTCTTGTGGTTGTATCTCACACCATATGAAGCAATGCAAGAGAGAGTTTCTAATGATCCAGGTGGTTATCTAGGTCCATATTAGAAATGGTCTTGAAATTTCAATACATTTTTGGGGGCCTTCTCATGGGTTTTATTAGGATTTGATGCCCAACAATTAGGGACTTGATTCAATATACTTACTACCGGGGTCTATGAAACCCCATATTCAAGTTCTACTATTTTAGAGGTCGTTCCCTACACCTCTTTAATTGGCTTGGTCACAACTCATGGAAAGTGTGTTGTTGGTTTCTTCATGATTGTCTTTTATGTAAATATCTCCACCATTTTTGTTATCCCCCTATGAACAACTTCTCCTATCTAATTACCCTTATGCATAGTGACTATTTGGGGCATATGGATGATATATTCAAGTGTGGTTTCTACTATAGATGTCTATCCCTATTCTATCGATTGGATCTAGGATGTCCCTACCTCCTCATCCTCCCATAATACCACGGGTACCCTCTCATCCCAATCATCCTGGTTGAAAACAAAAACTTTTGTTAGGCCCTCTATGAGTCTCTTATTAAAGGATTCTACAATCTCATTGGCTTGCAGATGGTAGAGATTACTAGTGTGTCAATGCATCATAATATCCTAAGTCAAGGATCTAATGGTATTGTTCAGAAGGTGCTTATCGTGGTTTGTTGTCAAATTACTAGGGTAGTTGAACTAGGAAATTATGTTCCTAAATATAAATCTTGCTACTATATTTGTGTTGTAACCACTCATTGGTCCTACCTTGGTTCCTCCGAAAATATAGTTGGTTGAAGTGATAATATATATGGCCCCCGAGTGTGTAGATAATCGGTTTATTGGCATGATAAGATCATTATCCCATTTCATGAATGATTGTAGTGTAACCAATGGATTAATGATATATCATCCCTTCTAGAGGTTCACCCAATTCTTTGGAAAATGTCTCAAGACTTATCATATTCCTTAGTGTCCTTGAAGACTATGGGCCACTACCATATTGCTTGCAACACTTTCTAAGATATGGCCTTTCCTCCATAATGACCTCCTGCAACCTCATTTTTTCTTTTCCATATAACTTCTACACAGTCATTATCCAACATGCACCTTATAATTATCCTATTCATGCCTAATTTGTATAGCTTCCCTACAATCAACTAGTAATCTATAGATCTAACAATTAGATGTTTCTTCTATATTACCAAGTATGCCTATGGCACAAGCCCCGTGGTGAGGAAGAAAATAATATCTTCCAAGTAATATGCCACTTCTTCGGTTATGAACAAGTCAAAGTCTAGAATTTCATCATCCAACAATCCCACAAACTCCCATGTCTCTACTCTAGATAGGTGGTTTAGTTCGACATTTGTTTTCCTTGGCTTTACCACAACTACAAATTCAAACTCCTGGAATAATAACAACCCATAGATCCTACCTTCCAACACTAACTTATTCACTAGGTACTTGAGTGCGGAGTGGTCTATGAAGAACCTTCAATGACCTCCTATATGGTAGTGCCTAAACTTCTATTGTGAAAATGTCATCGCTAGTCCCACCCTTTTAGTAATGGTATAGTTGAATTTAGCTTCAGATATTTTTATACTAGAAAATTAAATTATGTGATTCAACTTCCCCTCTCTAGGTTGTTCTAGTATGTCCCCTATGGAAATGCTCGAGGAATCCACTTGAACATGAAACTCCATTGTCCAATTTGGGAAACCAAGATAGACACATTTACTAGCTTCTCCTTCATGGTGTTTAAGGTTGTTTGTCATTCGATTGTCTAGAACAAATCTTCAGTCTTTTTTAGTAACCACTCTATTGGTTCTATGATAGATACATAACCTTTTATAAACCTTTGGTAATATCCCATATGACCCAAAGTTAATCATATAGTAAGGGAATTTCATTGAGGCATCGAAATTTACAATGGCTGCTATCTTGGATGGATCCACTAGTACCCCATCTCTTCAAACAATGTGGCCTAATCATGTGAAGAAGGTTTTTTGAAGAAGATGCATTTCTTGAGGTTTAGTGAGATTTGTAACTTTCAACAGCTCTTGAGCATTTATTGCAACTTCATAACATGATCTTTTAATAGGTTGTACATATCCTAGTCATCTAGGTATACTTCTAGTAACTTGTGTATGTATTTTTTGAATGTTGTTATTAATATCCTTGAGAACACTATTGGTTCATTCTTCAACCCAAAGGGAATTACATTGTAAGTGTAGAAACCCCACTCCATGGAAAAGGTGGTATTTTTCTTATCCTCCTTGGCTATATGCACCTAGTGATATCCCAAGAAGTAATCACTGAAGGAGTAAGCCTCCTTTCCCAGCAGTTGGTCCAACACTTCATCACTGAAAGGTGTAGGGAATGAATCATGGGCATAATATGCATTTAGTCCTTGAAACTCTACACAAAATCTTATGCTCGCTCCTACATTTTTGTCTTGAATGACTATTAGATTAATCTAATCCAATTCCTTGGGTTTATCCTATAGGGTCTTTTCCTGATGGGTCTAGCATATGACTTAAAATCTATCCTCATTTCTCACAACTCTCATTTTATTCATTTCATTTATGTTAAACTACATGGAAATAGGTCAGCATATTATCTAAGTATGGCTGCAACTTTAGACACTATTGCATAATCCTAGTAGTCCCTAATGGATGAGAGACAATTTTGAACATCTATACCAATGTTTACATATTTTACCTTCAATGGTTCTTGGTATATTTCCCATGTGAGTTCCTCCATTGTTTCCTTCATCGATATTTCACCCTTAGATTCTTGGAAGGAAAAGTGTTGCAACCTCTCCGAGTCATCCTATTCTTGTATCTCTTAAGTTATTTTGATGCAATACTTAAATTCCAAATGTTCATCCACCCACTCATGGATTGGTTCTTTCTATGCTTTATTTTTTTTGTGGGCTCTGCGTACATAATCTGATGATCTATCCATTTTAGCATTAAATATAAATGATTGCATTATCTTCAAGACAGAGTGGACACCAAAAGCCTTACTTATGTAGGAAAATGTCTAGGAGAATCCATCCCACAAATATTTCCACTTGTGTGTCTATCTATAGACCTCTTCATGTAAGTAATAGGCCTTAGGGATAGGACCCAAGGTGTAAATGAAGTTGTGAACCCATAACTTCTCTAGAAATCCTTCCTTGTTCCACTTCAAGACACACCCATCTACATGTAGGATTGGGTTGGTCCTTCCTTTGTATACCTCTGGGAAGTTAAATATATATTTTTCTACTCCCAAGATGTTAATCACTTGGTATTCGGGAGGTGGGGTAAGCCAATGTGGCAAGGTCGGTTGGAATTCCTCCCATCCTTCAAGGCCATATTTATGCATCATCCACCATCAATAAAATGTGGATATTAATGTGATATCCAGGGCCAATATCTTGATTTCTTCTGGGATTATTAGGCACAAATATTCCAAAAAATCCACTACATCTATCATGCCATCAAAATTAAGGGCATCTCTCATCTTAGTGTCAATCCATTAGACAAACTTGATCATGGTGCAACTACAAGATGACATCTCATAGTTTCATTCTTTCTAATATTGAAGTGGTTCTTGGCTATCCAAGTCATATGAGTAGATGCTCCTCTTGTTGATCACCCCATCAGTGGTGGGATTGATGTAATAATCCCTCATTTCTGACATCAAATTATATATTTGGTCTACAACTGCACCATCCATGACATCATCCATTGGATCTATATACCTCCCCCTCCTTACAGGGCCAATAGGTTGTATTACCATGATCCCATATGCTTTGAACAACATCTCTGCCCTTTTCAAATTGATCATAGCCTCAATGTCATTGACCCGCTTAAAACCCAACAAGGTGGGTGTTAAAACATGTTTTGCCACATCATTGCATGGATGCACTTGTTGGCCAAAATCTTAAGTCCATTTCCCACTTGTAGACTTAATTCCCCCCCATTTCCTCCTCAAATTATTTTAAAAAACTCCCTCTGACTAGTCATATGCACCTTATTCTATGACATCTTACATATGCAACTTTGTATGCACTCATTTCCCTTTTGCAGCTAGAACATGCATTTATTTGGCACAAAAACTTATAAAATTGTGAATTTTCGGGCAGAGTTCACGGGTTTCTTTGATTCCTTACCTTTATAGCTTGTGTATAACTACTCCAACCGAATTTTGGGCGTATAAATACATATCATTGGATATACGAGAGGAAGCATCATTATGCTATTGGATTTTCATTGATTCTGCAAGCCCATTCCTTGAGTTTTTAATATTTTCCCCTTCATTTATGAAAACCCCTATTTCTAGTACCTTGCTCATCTATCTCATTTAGGAAGAGACTCATTCTCTTTCATTGAATTGTTCAAAGCGAGGAGTCAGGAGGTACAATACATCTTCAATGGCCCAGGTGGAGGAATCCAAATATCAGTTCCAGGAAGTGACACAATAGTTTTAGGTTGTATCTTTACTTTATTTCATGTTGTCAATATAAGGAGAACTCTCTTTCCCATCCCATTATAATGTTTTTTATTTACATTTGTAATATCTTTTCATTTTTCAATTATATTGAAACTAACATACTTGATCCTAGTTAGTATAGTTAAGAGTAAGCTATTGTAACTGCCTACTTTGCATCCTTCTTTCTCTTTCTGTGTAGGTTGACAAAGAAAAGCTTTGGAGTGAAATATTGGAGCATGGATTTGCACAAAGGATATTCTCTGAATGCTAGGATCTAGGTTAGTCATCAGTCTACTCATTAGTAGTTAGTTAGTTATTTTCTCTTAACTGCTTCTTTTGGATAGATTTGGTTCTTGGGGTGCATGTTATATGTGATCTTCTAGCCCAGATCATAGGGGATTTATCCCTGAAACAAAATTGGCGAATCCACTAGGGATTTCTCCTTTAGGTTAGGATTAGGTGCTTTCCTTTAGTTTTCTTTTGATTCTTAGCTTCCTTTCTATTTTTTCTTCTGTAACTATTGTTTCAGGCCCTAATCCTTTAGTTCTAGGATTTTGATCTAGTTCCTTTCAAGTTTTTCTCGAGGTTCTAAATTGTATACGTTCTTTATTTAAAGAAAATAAGTGTATATATGCTCTCTGCTAAAGAGATAAGTGTGTATGTAAGATATTTTCTATGGGAATAGGAGCGTATGTGTTCTAAGAAGTATTATTTTCTTGTTTTTCAGTCTCTTAAAAGTCTCATGTTTAATTTTTGGGGGCTCTCTTGGATTCTATGGGTTCTATAAAACATATTGTTGGACTCATAAAGTAGTTAAAGTGGTAAAATTTAAAAGAAAAGAAAAATATTTAAGTTCTTCTTTGGTTTCTTTAGTTATTTGTGATTTGCTTGATGGTGTGAAAGATTTTCTTTTTGGTTCTTTAGTTTCTTGATTTCCCTGGGGATTTTTATTGAAATATAAAGGTCTTTATCTGAATCTTCTTGTCTTTCTACCCTGCATTTCTATTTCTAAGTAAAGAAAAGAAAATTTTCCCTTATTTTCCAGTCTTCTGCTTTGTTTTCCTTAGTAACAAGAAACAAAAAGATAGTTTTCTTTTAGTAGATCAATTTTCATTTCTCATTTGCTTAGTGTGTATGTCCTTGATAAGGAAAAAATAGCTCATTACAAGCATACCTCTCTCTTGTTGCATTTTCATCAAAAGGTAGTTGCATCTTTGAGCATTTAGGGTTTCTTGGTTTGCATCAGTCGTGTACTTTTCATTTTGAAAAAGGGAAAGCTGTAGTTGTGCATTTTTCTAGAAAATAATTGGATTTCAGAGATTGCTTATTTCATTGAAAAGAAAAGAATTGCATCGTAAAAGATTGCATTCAAATTGTTCAGTATACCACTCATTTTCATTGAAGAATAAACTCATTTTTTAATATCATAATGTTCTTATAATTGTTTCTTTTTCTACAAGGTTCATTGAACATCGCTAGTTTCACGTCTATTCCCTCTAAGTAAACAACAACCACTAAAACAAACGTTAAACTACAATTAACTAGACATTTTTTTTATTGTAACACCAATTTGTCTAGGGTTTAGGGCCTTGGAATATAATTGGAGAGTTAACTCTCCAAGGCCGCTCAACTTAAACATAGATTATTGATTAACGAGAGATCAAAATATTATATCACAAACGTGTTTTAGGGAATATCTTATAACACAAGAGTCAAATCTTAGTTCGTGTAAGGTTAAGTGAAGGATATATCCCCTTTTCATCTTATCTGAACATTTGTGGATTGTTATGTATTTGGGAGTTTCCTGAGTACCAATTTCCCCTCCTAAGGTGCCAGTGATTTTGGGAGCTTAAGGCTTTGTTACCCTACCCATATGCACGGTTCCAACTTACAGTGGTTCCCTCCTTATCTGATTGTGAATTGGTACCTCAGTTTCCTTTCCTAGATTCCACACGAGTGACTAGGAGGGGAAATATCATGGTACTTAGGACAAACAATAGATCATCACCTCGACTCCTTTGGAGAGTATTCATCTTCACGAGGACACCTGCACAACTGGTGAATGTTGAAAATAGGTTATAATAACTATTTCTCACTCCTTCATCGATTGGTCTTGGGACTTAATCAAGTTGTATTGGCCCTTGGAAGGTGCCTTTCTAACTTTTTCACTTCTTTGGACTCAAGACTTGATCCACCCGAGCTAAATTTTTGGGGAAGTTGTTTTTTTTTTTGTTTCTCTTAGGATTTTTAGTGGAGTTCTACCTTTTGTAGTTGGCCTAGGTTGTTTCTCTTAGGAACTTTTAGTGGAGTGTGAATTTGTGTAGTTGGCCTAGGTTGTATCTCTCTCACCACTTTTGGATCATTGATTCAATGTGGTCTACCAATTGCTTTTCTGATCAAGAAGGACTTGTTTCCAATCAAGAAGGACTTGTTGTATTTCACTTGAAAGCGTGGAGCCACCTCCTAAAAGGCATGGGATTTATATTGCTAGTTTTTCAGAGATAGTGCATGAGACTCTAATGTGTGTGAAAAATCCCACAAGGGAGAAACGTGTGCATAAGAACATTATGGCTAAAGTTATTGGAGAAACTAACCAAGGGACCCCTTCCCAAGGGGATTCTTGTGTTTTTCCTTTCTTTGGAAATGTTGGTGTCGCCTTAGTAGCCACATTAAAAATTCCTGGATTGAATGTAGGAATACTGGTTTGGTTGTGGACCAATCTGAATGTCCCAAATTCTCTTGATGTTTCTTAGATAATAATCTTATGTCATGGGTGTTGGATTACTGAGAGGCAGGGTGAATCACTAATAAGCAATTATACCACTTTTAACTACAATATATATTATTTATCTTTACCAACAATATTCAGAAGTTTATCATTAATGTATCATCTATGAATGCATCCAATTATATATATCATAAGCATGTAAACATAATCAACATCACATCAACATCACATCAAGAACATAGTACGCCAATATATACGTGGAAACCCAAACGAGAGAAAACCACATAATTCTTTCTTATATATATCAAGAAGTCATTCATAGGAATGTTTTCTTATATATGTCAAATTATTCAGCTGCAACTGGAAGGAGGCTCTAACTCCCTATTCTCAAGATCCAACATGAAGGAAGCTACAACTCCCTGAATTCTCAGGCTCCAGCTAGAAGGAGGCTACAACTCCCTGAGTTCTCCGACTCCAATCAGAAGGTGGCTAGAACCACCTAGTTCTCAGGCTCCAACCTGAAGGAAGATCCAAATCCTTGATTCTCCAACTCCAACCGGAAGGAGGATAAAAACCCATTTAATTGCCCCGTCTTTCCGCCCTGAAATATAGGTGTAGACCAACTGTCACGAACTCTGCCACTATCACTGCCACAAACTCTGTCACTTTCACATCAACCTATAACCTGTCAAACTATCACTGTCAACTGATCATTGTCACAACAACTTGTCCAACCAATCACTGTCTCATCCACAAAACGAGATCCACTCTTATCCGCATGTAAATCATGCCAAGATCACTAATAACATATCTCAAACCATATGCACAACATCACCAATGCATGCCTCTATGAAGCATGTACCAACATCACCACATACCGTCACAATATATGTGTCTCAACCAAGTACCAACTTGTACCATGCATCAACCTGTACCTGTACCATCAAAAATTGCATCAACCATGCACCAAAACTATATCATCAACCATGTACATGCCCATCAATCAGTACCAAACCATGCATCAACCATGCACCATAAATTGTACCATATGCCTCAACCATCAACACCATACCAAGTACAAATCATGTACCATACCATGTATCACAAACTATATTACAAGAAATGTATCTCAATGATATACCATATCAAGAATCAATCATGTACCATATACCATACAACAACCATATGCATATATGTACCATGTCATCCATGAAGCATCTGAAACTTTCATATAATGCAACCCACATGGATGTATGTAATTAGGGTTTTTCAAAAAACCTTTCCTTTTGCACCTCTGAAACTTTCATACTTTCTTCGCTACCTTAGAATTCCCATTGCATTCACAAAAAATCCAAGATAGACCATAACCATTCACTAAATTGTTGATTATTTGGGTTGGTTTTCATTGATGTCAACCCTTGAAGAAATTCTGGTAGTGAATTCTGGTAGCACAAAGGTTTGGGTAATGGAACCAACTTTGTTTGATGTATAATGGTATGAGTTTTAATATATTTGAAGGTAAGACTATTCTATATGGATAGTACATGTCATTCCATTTTCAGTGGTATGTGGAACATCACATAACTCCTCACGGTTAGAGAGTTATGGCCATGTGAAGTTGGAGAACCCTCATGAGTCATCTAGAAGCCCCAAAAGGTCAAAGTAGTCAAAGTGGTTGCAAAGAAGAAATTATTTAAATAATAAAGTTAATGGATAAATTACTAAGTGGACAAGTGGTTAGAAGTGGGTTAGCCCTAAAATAAGGAAAGTGGTTTAAGATGGTTAGAAGGTAACCCCTTGAGGAAGATACGTAGAAGTATAAATAAGAGGCAAGGGTCTCTCATTTTAATTACAATTGAGCATATTGAATATCTACAAGTGACTGAGGTAACCAAAGGATATCTAAGACAAATTTCAGAGGGAAGGTGAAGTAAAGAAGGCCGAAATTCAAGGGAGGATAAATTATTTTGATGATGCTTTCTAAGGTATGTTATTTACAGGTCATCTCACCATTTTTGCAATAAAATTTTTTCTAGAATGATTCAGACCACAAAATTTGGAGGTCGTTGAGGAAACATATTCAAGTAGTGGTAATTGTTGGCCATCGACCTAGTTTTGGGGAAACTTAGGTCAGTTTTGGAGGTTTTGGCCCACTTTTAGACTTCGACACGCTGGCCGAACTAGGAGCGCCCAGGGGGAGCTGAGATCATGGATCTCACCTATTTTGAGGGTTATGTGGACCCAGTAAGGGGTCCTCTGGTTTTTGTAACGATTTTATGGGATGTTGGCCCATGATTTTTCCCCATGTTTAGGCCTTATTGTAAAGTATACATAAAGAGGAATGTATTGTAGAAAGAGTAGTGTTGTGTGCGAAGGAATGTATGTGGTAGAGGCTTTGTGATCAACTGTCATTTTGTAGCAGGTGCTAAGTGTCGTGATAAGAGATTTTGGCTCTATGCATTTGACCTATTTTTGGAAGTTAAAGAAAGAGGATATAGTGCTTGATGCGCAGATCTCTTGTCTTGTGAGAAGTTCGAATCTGTGGCTTAGTGCACAAGAGTGACTGGATGTAAGACTTTGGCGAATAATAAAGAGGCAAAGTGGTTTGTGGACGTAGCCCCAACGTGGGGTGAACCACGTATATCTGGTGTCTCATGGTTTTCTTTGTGCAATGTCATTTATGTTATGCATTTTCTCAGTGCTTTGATTATGATGTGTAATGAATATATATTTTGTTGCTTAAGTACTTTCCTTATGTTAAAGGGTAAATGAATTCTAGACTTAATTCACACTACTAAGTGTTAAATGTCTAGGGTGCATAATCACTTGTTGTTACTGCACTAATATGTCTTTCATTATGCTCCGCGGTGTTAATGAGGTTTATAAACTAATGCATGTTCACTTCCTAAGGGTTAACAAAATATTCTGCGAAGTGCTCTTATCACATAATCGTGTCCCAGCCTGGTTACAGACACTTGCATATTGTAACCCCCCTTGCTTTTACCTCGGGTGAGACTTATACTACTTTGCATGTGTTGCCGAAAGGGCCGATAGTTGGGGTTTTGTTGGTGCATTGTTAAGCGTTGAACCCTAGGTCTTCCCTGTGCCAACAAATGGTTTTGTTGTTGGGACCTGAAATTGTGATGGTGGGGACCTGAAACTGTGATTGCTAGGAATTGAAGTAAAGAAAAATAAAATCTCTATGCATAGGTCTGCTGCTGAAGTGCATAGTAATATACTTGACCTGTGAAGATTTGTGCCAAGAAGGTAAGTTGTTCTGAAAAAAATCGTAAGATTCTAAAAGAGGCAAACTTTGTGCTTTGGCACAGGGGCAGATCCATGGTTCAATGCTTAACAAAGCACCAACAAAACCTCCACTACCAACCCTTTTGGCAACACCTTCAAAGCAGGCGAAGTCTCACCCGAGGTAGAAGCAGGGGGGGTTACAGAATGCAGGTGTCTGTAACCAGGCTGGGACATGATCTATGATAAGAGCACTTCGAAGAATATTATGTTAACGCTTAGGAAGTGAACATGCATTAGTTTATTAACCTAATTAACACCGTAGAGCATAATCAAAGACAGATAAGCGCAATAAAAACAAGTGATTATGCACCCTGGACACTTAACACTTAGCACAGTGAGTTAAGTCTAGCATTCATTTACCCTTTAACATAAGTAAAGTACTTAAGAAACAAAATATATATTCATTACACATCATAATCAAAGCACTAAGAAAATGCATAACAAAAATGACACTGCACAAAGCAAACCATGAGACACCAGATATACGTGGTTCACTCCAGGGTGGGGATACGTCCAAAAACCTCTTCGCCTCTTTATTATTCGCTAAAATATTACATCCATTCTCTCCTGTGCACTAAGGCACAGAGTCAAACTTCGCACAAAACAGGATATCTACACACTAAGAACTAGATCCTCCTTCTTTACCTTCCAAAAATAGGTCAAATGCATAGAGCCAAAACATCTTATCACGACACTTAGCACCTGCTCCACACTGAGAATCACAAGCACTGAGCACAGTCTACAAAATCACAGTTTAGCACAAAGCCTCGACCACATACATTCCATATCACATAGAACTACTCTTTCTACAATACATTCCTCTTTATTTATACTTTACAATAAGGCCTAAACATGGGGAAAACTCATGGGTCAACATCCCATAAACCCATTACAAAACTCAGAGGACCCCTTACTAAGTCCATGTAACCCCAAAAATAGGTGAGATCCACGATCTCAGCTTCTCCTGGGCACTCCTACTTCGACCAACGTGTTGAATTCCATCTGCCTGGGCATTCCTATTTCGACCAACGTGTCGAAGTCCAAAAATGGGCCAAAACCTCCAAAACAGATCAAAGTTTCCCCAAAACTTGGTCGAGTTCCAAAAATCCCCCAACACTAACATGTGAATCATCCTGAGTCACTCAAGTCCGAACAATGCTTCTTCAAAATCCTTGAGCTTAACTCGAGTTTCCTCGACTTGCTGCCTCACCTGAGCCTCTTGCTCAATGAGCTCCTGGATTGTCTTCTCTGTAACAGGACCTTCCAGGCATTGTTCTACTACTGCAACTACTTGATCTAACTATGAACCCTGGCCATCGATCTCCTCGAACACCTTGCAAGCTTCATCTTGCACAGGTTATAACTTATGTGTTACTTCCATCACCTTACCCTAGAGGGCATTGATCTTCTATTGTACTGTGTGCTACTCCTGGGATCTCTTCATCCTTTCTACTACTGTTAGCAGCTTCATCTGCAGCTGTAATGAAAATTCTTGCTACTACGCCTCCTGTAATTGAGCCTCTAGCTTCTTTAACTCTGGATCCTCGGCGAGGCGTGACAGATATTCCAACAGACAAGAACTAGAGTTAAATACTTCCATTAATGTAAATCTAGCCGTTATGGCATGGTCTCAACGTCCAAAAGCAATCTATAAACCCATAAATTTGTTTCTAAACTATTCTGGAGCGTAATTCTAATGGTCGGGGCTCCTCCAATGGTTATATAACTTCGCCAGGGTGAAGTCCAAATTTGCACGGACCTACTGTTCTAGCGAGGTTCAAACCCTGCGAACTTGCCTCCTACGAGGTTTCGGTCTGCAAAGTCTTCCATCTGGTTTCCTTAACTTCTTGTAGCTTTTACACCTTAGCCTTCTTTTTATTGAGCTTCCTTTCCTTCTTTCCTATTATGTGAGTCTCTTTAACTATTTCGGGAATCCTCTTTCCATTTTTATTCTTTTCTTCCCCTAGCATAGTGGCTTCGTACTGTTGAGGTACCCTCAAAGTTTCTGAAGTTAATATCTCTTTTCTTAACACTTCTTGAGTGGGAACACTTTTCTCTTGGATAGATAGGTCCTTCAAGCCTTCTTTCATTCTTTCAACCTTGATAGCTAATTATTTTTCTTTATGTCCCTCCTACATTGTTACTTTGCTCTGTTGCTTCGACTTATCCTCTCATTCTTCTCTTAGTTGGTCTATTTTCCTAGCTATGAAATCCCTTAATTATTTCTTTTTCTTTTTTGTATCTTCTTCCTCTTCTTTCCTTCTAATATGATCCTTCTCAATCCAAATCTTACCTAACAAAAGTGGGAAAGGGGCGTTGTCCACAACAAACATAATGACTTCAAATTCTTCTTTAGTCGATGTTCCATGGACAATAATAGGTACAGTAGTTACTCTTCCACATAAAGTTATCATCTTTCCATTAAACAAGCCTATCCTTCCTAAATAAGGTACCATAGTAGGCTTTCCCAAAACTTCCCAAGTTTCTTTTGTCATAATATTCACTTGTGTTTCTTCATCCAAGACTATACAGTCTATGTCGAAGTCTTTTATTCTTGCACTTATGCGTTGTTTTGCTTTTAGGATTTCTGGTAAACTGACATCTTTATGAACATCCATTGTTTCTTCCAACTGTAATAACATAGTCTAAACTTCCTCTGATCTTTTCTCTTTAATAATTTCTAACATACCCTTAGTCTCTTGACTCTTTTCATAATTTTCTTGTCTTATGTCCCTCCCTTCAACTTTAGCAATAATCCTTGGAAAATCCTCAACCTTATGACCAAAAACCTTACAACAAAGAAAAATAGGGCCTACCTTAGGGAATTCCTTAGCAAGATGTCCTGACCTTCTGCAATTATAACACAAAGTCAATCATCTTTTTCTCTTAAATGTTCCCCAATATTTTCTGTACTGCGCACTTCCCCTAGGATCATAGTGTTGGACCTGCAATCTGCAAAAATTCTTTCTAGGTTCCTACATCCACTTATCAGTACAAAAATTCTATGCATAGGAATAAAATATGTTTCTTCATTTCCATTAAATTTACTCAAATCATCTCTTTCTTTCAACTGTGCCCTAGCCTTCAGACTAGGACAAAATCTATTAAACATAAATTCATGCTTTGAAAAAAAAAAATTCACTTATCTTTCTCTTACCAAAGCACAAAGCTTGCCTCTTTTAGAATATTACCTCTTTTCTTCATAACAACTTACTTTCTTGGCACAAAGCTTCACAAGTCAGGTAGAGTACTGCTCACTTCAGCAATAGACCTATGCACAAATATTTTATTTTTCTTTACTTCATCTCCCAACAATAACAGTTTTAGGTCTCGGCAACAAAACCATTTGTTGGCATAGGGGTAGGCCCAGGGTTCAACGCTTAACAATGCACCAACAAAACCTTGACTACCGGCCCTTTCATCAACACTTGCGAAGCATGCAAAGTGTCACCCGAGGTAGAAGAAGGGAGGGTTACATGACGCAGGTGTCTGTAACCAGGCTGGGACACAATTTGTGATAAGAGCACTTCGCAGAATATTCTATTAACGCTTAGGAAGTGAACATGCATTAGTTTATTAACCTCATTAACATCGCAGATCATAATCAAATACAGATAAGCGCAATAACAACAAGTAATTATGCACCTTGGACACTTAACACTTAGCACTGTGAGTTAAGTCTAGCATTCATTTACCCTTTAACATAAGTAAAGTACTTAAGCAACAAAATATATATTCATTACACATCATAATCAAAGCACTAAGAAAATGCATAACAGAAATGACATTGCACAAAGAAAACCATTAGACACCAGATATATGTGGTTCACCCCAGGGTGGGGCTATGTCAGCAAACCGTTTCGCCTATTTATTATTCACCAAAATATTACATCTGATCACTCATGTGCACTAAGACACATAGTCGAAATTCACACAAGACAAAAAATTTGTGCACTAAGCACTAGATCCGCCTTATTTAACTTCCAAAAATAGGTCAAATGCACAGATCCAAAACCTCTTATCATGACACTTAGCACCTACTCCACACTAAGCATCACAAGAACTGATCATAGTCTACAAAATCAAAGTCGAGTACAAATCCGCGACCACACACATTCCTGCTCACACAAAACTACTCTTTCTACAATACATTCCTCTTTATTTATACTTTAAAATAAGGCCTAAACATGGGTAAAACCCATGGTATGACATCCCATAACCCCATTGCAAAACCCAGAGGACCCTTTACTAGCTCCACGTAACCCCCAAAATAGGTGAGATCCACGATCTAAGCTTCACCTGGGCGCTCCTACTTCGACCAACGTGTCAAAGTCCATCCACCTGGGTGCTCCTACTTCGACCAATGTTTGGAAGTCCAAAAGTGGGACAAAACCTCCAAAACTAACCAAAGTTTCCCCAAAACTTGGTCGAGGGACAACATGCCCCCGATCATGTATTAAGGAAGAAAGAGAATATTAAGGAAGAATAAAGACAAAGTATGAAGGTCGCAGATACACATAACCTATAAGAGAAGACGACGACAACTATGAGCTAGAGAACATATATAAACTAACAACAAGACAACATGATTATATTAATCCTACAATAGATGGAAATCTAAGTTGGCGAAGTGAAAGTGCATGCTCGCCAGATTCAGAAGAAGCATTGAAAATTGGCAGAACATAATGTATGAAGTCTCTACACAGAGGTGTGCCATATTGACTAAGGAAGTTCGTTGGATTGGCACATTAGTAAGTAATCTTCCTACATTTGATCTCTTGAATAATTTAGAGACATTTCTATTTGAATTTGAAGGAATTGTACCAGTACAATAGAAGTTGTTGGCATTAGATGAAGCCTTGAAATAAATGCCAACTATATGGTGGGGAACAAATAAGAAGAACATCGTGGAGTGGGTACAATGTCACACCTTGTTGACAATGTGATTTTCAGACCAATTTGAAGGTTGTGAAGTTCGATACATAGGTCAAAGTTGTCCTAAGGACCATGTGCGGAGTTGTGAGGAAGCCTAAAGAAACATTCCTAAAGAAAAATGGGTACATAAGTTCATTAACACCTTATATAGTATGCCTACCAACTGGTATCTTCAAGAAGAATTGTGCTTAGTCACTACAGATCGATATAGTATGACCCATAACTTTATAGCTACGTTCCTACTTGAAATTCAATACCCCATAGTAGATCATGATTTACAAATTGTAAGACAAAAGGTCTTTGAGGAGGCACCTAACCCCACTCTTGAACAAGAAGAAGATGAATGGACTGTGCCTCTTCAGCGGTTACAGGGTTGTTATAATATTAATGCTAATGAGGATGATGACCCTAGGAATGTGAACATTTCATAAACTAAAGGACAAAGAGATATAGAAGGGATAGGGATTGAATTACCTTTTATTGGGCAGCCTATTAAAATTAAGAAGGTTAATATTGGAACAGAGCAAGCACCTAAGTTGGCAAATTTTGGAGACTATTGGGATGATGCTACTATTAGTAAGATTACAAAACTTTTGCATGAGTATTAAGACTTGTTTCCAACCAAGTTCACAGACATGAAGGACATTAAAGGGCCCATGGGAGAAATGAATATTCCTTTGAAAGCAGATGCAAGGCTTGTCAAGCAGAGGCCTTACAGACTGAATCCCAAGTACAAGAAAAAAGTTACGACTGGATTAGATAGAATGTTGGAAGCAAGAATTATAGAACCAGTCGAAGAATTTGAATGGATCATCCCTATGGTGGTCCAAGATAAGAAGACAGGAGAAATCAGAATCTGTGTAGATCTAAGGAAATTGAATGATGCATGTTTACATGATCCATTTCCTACACCTTTTATTGATGAAGTTCTAGATAATGTAGGAGGATAGGAAGTTTACTCATTCACAGATGGATTTTCAAGCTATCACCAAATCAGAATTGCAAAGGAGGACAAACATAAGACTTCATTTGCAAAATAATGGGGTTCTTTTCAGTACATTGTGATGCCTTTTGGTTTGAAGAATGCACCAACCATCTTTTCCAGGGTGGTGGTCAAAGCATTTAAGGAATTTTTACATAAGTTTTTGGAGGCATACTTTGATGATTGGACCATTTTTAGTATATTGAAAGATCATATTGAATGTTTGAGATTAATGTTGGATAAGTGAAGACAATGTCAGATTTCCTTGAACTTGAAGAAGTGTATTTTATTTTCACCTTTTGGAGTGTTGTTAGGACACATTGTATGCAAGAAGGGGTTGTTGTTAGATCCTTCCAAGATTGCTATCATTGTTGATCTACCTCATCCTACTTAGTTTAGACAGTCTACACATGATAGGGAGAGACAAATAAGAAAGCACGGGCTGCTCTGTGCAGTCTGTAGTCGAAGTAATACAGAAGGCTCAACCCTGCAGTGACTCGAGAGTCAGAGTCGAGATGAGTCACATGTGAGTGTTGGGGGCATGTTGGCCCTTGGTCATGTATTAATGAGGAAAGAGAATATTAATGAAGAAGAAAGGAAAAGTATGAAGTGCATGGAAGGTACACAAACCGAGTAAAGGTCGAAGTGGTTAAAGAAGCATAAAAGAAGGAACAAAGTAAAGGAAAGCAAGTCATTGAAAGAGAACATCAAGGAAGAAAAAGCAGCAAAGAAGATATATCATGGACAAGTCATCAAGTAGAAGAAGACACTAATGGGTGCTTTGGAGGACCTCGTGAAGAAGAAGGAAGAATAGGTCAACGAAGTCCTTAAAATGCGGGTTATGTGGACCTAGGGTTTTGACACCTAGGCTTCGGTCCATGGTTTTGTAAGAGTCATGGAATGTATAAATAGAGGTCTATAAGAGTTGAGATGAGAGGTGATAGTGGTGTTGATATGTAGAAGTTTTATGTTTTAGGGTATTCTTGTATTTTGGGTCTTCATCTGGGTGCGAAGATCGACTATGCAACTAGGTGCTCAGCCCTATGGTGGTCCAAGATAAGAAGATATGATAAATCAAAATCTGTGTAGATCTAAGGAAATTGAATGATGCATGTTTACATGATCCATTTCCTACACCTTTTACTGATGAAGTTCTAGATAATGTAGGAGGACAGGAAGTTTATTCATTCACAGATGGATTTTCAGGCTATCACCAGATCAGAATTACTAAGGAGGACATACATAAGACTACATTTTCAACAGAATGGGGTTCTTTTCAGTACACTATGATGCCTTTTGGTTTGAATAATGCACCAACCATCTTTTCCAGGGTGGTGGTAGAAGCATTTAAGGAATTTTTACATAATTTTTTTGAGGCATACTTTGATGACTGGACCATTTTTAGTCTATTGAAAGATCATATTGAATGTTTGAGATTAATGTCGGATAAGTGTAGGCAATGTCAGATTTCCCTGAACTTGAAGAAGTGTATTTTCTTTTCACCTTTTGGAGTGTTGTTAGGACACATTGTGTGTAAGCAAGGGTTGTTGGTAGATCCTTCCAAGATTTCTATCATTGTTGATCTACCTCCTCCTACTTCGGTTAGACAACTGCGCACTGCATTGGGACACACTAGATACTACATAAAGTTTATTAAGGGTTACACAAAGATAAAACCACCTATGGAGAAGCTATTAAAGAAGGATAGTAAGTTTCAATGGACAGAGGAATGCTAGCAGAGATTTGACACATTAAAGCAGAAAATGATCATTGCACCTATTTTGGTTTTTCCAGATTGGAGTAAGGAATTCCATGTTCATGTCGATGCTTCATCCATTGCATTAGGAACAATTTTAGCACAACCAGGTGCAGTAGATATTGACCACCCTATAGCGTTTTCTAGAAGGAATATTTCTACATCTGAAATGAATTATACTACCATTGAAAGATAAGGCTTAGCTATGGTATATGTGTTGCACAAGTTTAGACACTACTTGTTGGGAGGACATTTTAAGATGGTTACTGATTATTCTAATTGAAGTACTTAGTCAACAAGACAGAGTTGGGGGGAAGAATATGCAGATGGTTATTATTATTCCAGGAGTATGACTTTGAGATTTTGGTCAAGATAGGAAGAATGAATAAGGTACTTGACCACTTATCCATGTTAGAATATGGAGAGGAACCTACCAGTTTGGATGATACACTACCAGATGCATAGTTGTTGTCCATTAGGAAATTCGATGATCACTTCATCGAGATAGTTCATTTCCTATCCATATGAATGGCACCTCGCGAGTATATATTTATTCAGAAGAAACAATTGGTATTCCACGCTGTAGATTTTCAACTTATAGCTGGACATTTATATAACATGGGACCAAATGAGATCTTAAGAAGATATGATATGGAGTCAGAAAGACCATTGATTCTTGTAGAATCACATGAAGGCATTGTAGGAGGACATTATGCAGGGAAAGAAACAACGCAGAAGTTTCTCATAGTTGGCCTCTGGTGGCCCACTTTATATAAGGATGATAAGGAATACTACAAAGCCTGCGATGTATGTCAAAGAGTAGGGAAGCCTTCTAGAAGGGATGAGATGCCTTTAACACCTCAGTTAACTTTACAAGAATTTGAGAAATGGGATATTGACTTTGTGGGACCTATCAACCCACTAGGAAAGCACACAGGAGCTCGATATATCATCACTGCTATAGAGTATTTGACCAGATGGACAGAAGCAAGAGAAATTAAAGATTGTAGTGCAACTACAGTTGTGCGGTTCATCTTTGATGATATCATAACTAGATTTGGATGCCCGAAGATCCTTATGAGTGATCAAGGAACACACTTCATTAACAAAACTATTGAAGCCTTGACTCAGGAGTTCGAAGTTCACCATCAGAAGAGCACACCATATCACCCACAGAAGAATGGTACAGTCGAAGCTTTCAACAAGATTTTGGAGACAACACTGACTAAGATTTGCAGTGTTAACAAAGATTATTGGGATTTGAGAATTCCAGCAGTGTTATGAGATTATCGAACTACTTGAAAAAAGTTAACAATGCAGACTCCCTTCAAGTTAGTTTATGTACAGGAAGCAATGGTACCTATGGAATAATTGGTTCCTAGTTTAAGAATTGCATCATTTACAGGTATGGATGACACCAATGTTGTTCAATACAGGCTTGCACTGTTTTTGGAACTAGAGGAAGACAGGTTCATTGTAGGATTTCATCAACAGGTACAAAAAGAACGAGAAAAGGATTACCATGAGAGACATATCAAGAAGAAAGAATTTAAACAAGGATATTTGGTACTTTTATATGACAGCAAGTTCATGACGCATCTAGGAAAGTTCAAGACACATTGGCTTGGGCCATTCGAGGTTGTCTATGTTATAGAAGGTGGAGCTGCGTGGTTGAAGAATCTTAATGGATAATGGAAGAATGTTATAGTAAATGGGAGCTGGTTGAAACTGTATTATGACAACCAGCTACCTCACAACTATCAGCAAAAGTAAATGGAAAAAGGGTCTAGGTACCAGGTGCAGTTGAAATTGGGTACCAAACATAGAAAAGACAGTATGCACACGATAGGGAGGGACAGAGCAGAAAGAACAGTCTTCTCTGCGCAGTCTGTAGTCGAAGTAATACATAAGGCTCAATCCTGCAGTGACTCGAGACAAGTCACATGTGAGTGTTGGGGGCCTGTTGGCCCTTGGTCATGTATTAAGGAAGAAAGTGAATATTAAGGAAGAATAAATACAAAGTATGAAGTGTGTGGAAGGCACACAAACTGAGGAAGGTTCGAAGTGGTTAAAGAAGCATAAACGAAGGAAAGAAGTAAAGGAAAACAAGTCATTGAAAGAGAATATCAAGGAAGACAAAGAAGATAGATCATGGACAAGTCAGCAAGCGAAAGAAGACATTAATGGGTGCTTTGGAGCACCTCACAGAGAAGAAGGAAGAATAGGTCGGCAAAGTCCTTAAAATGTGGCTTATGTGGACCTAGGTTTTTGGCACCTAGACTTCGGTCCATGGTTTTCTAAGAGTCATGGAATGTATAAATAGAGGTCTAGAAGAGTTGAGATGAGAGGTAATAGTGGTGTTGATATGTAGAAGTGTTACATTTTAGGGTATTCTTGTATTTTGGGTCTTTAGCTGGGTGCGAAGATCAGCTCTACAATTGGGTGCGCAGGGATAGGAAATAAAGAGGAAGAGAGAGAAGGATCTACAACTAAGTGTGCAGATATAACTGTATATCTTCATCTATTCTATCAATAAAAATAGTTATGTGGACGTAACCCTAGGGAGAGGGTGAACCACGTAAAATCTTGTTGTTCCATGTGGTTGATGCTTTGTTTTTTACTACCTTTTATACTTTTATTGCACTATTATTTTTCCTGTTGAAGATAAGAAGTTATAACTTACTTCGTGAAGTTAGGCATAATATTGTTAAGAATTTTTGCGCTATTTTTGCGTTGTTGTTTTGGAATCATATTGCATTTCCTTTGGTTGTAGACACTTGTGTCCTGCAACCCCCTATTTCTACTTCGGGTGAGACTTCATCTTATTCACACGTGTTTTCGTAAGGGCCAATAGTTAGGGTTTGTTGGTGTGTTGTTAGAGTTCAACCCTAGGTCTGCCCCTGTGCCAACAAATTGTTTCATTGTCGGGACCTGAAACTGTGATTGTTAGGAACTGAAGTAAGGAAAAAGAAAAGCTTTGTGCATAGGTCTGTTGCTGAAGTGCGCAATACTCTACTTGACTTGCGAAGCTTTGTTCCAAGAAGGTAAGTTGTTCTGGAAAAAAGGTAAGATTCTAAAAGAGGTAATCTTTGTGCTTTGGTAAGAGAAAGATAAGTGAGAAATTTTGTTTTGAAAGCATGAATTTAATCATGTTTAATAGATTATGTCCTAGTCTAAAGTATAGGGCGCAGTTGAAACAAAGAGTTGATTTGAGTAAATTTAATGGAAACGAAGAAAGATATGTTATTCCTATGCATAGAAAGAGTTTTTGGACTGATAAGTGGATGCAGGAACCTAGAAAGAATTTTTGCAGATTGCAGGTCCAACACTATGATCCTAGGGGAAGTGCACAGTCCAAAAAAGATTGGGGAACATTTAAGAGAAAAATAGGATTGAATTTGTGTAATAATTGCAGAAGGTCGGGACATCTTGCTAAGGAAGTCCCTGGGGTAGGCTCTATTTGTCTCTGTTGTAAGGTTGTTGGTCATGAGGTTGAGGATTGTCCAAGGATTATTGCTAAAGTTGAAGGGAGGGACAACAGACAAGAAAATTATGAAAAGAGTCAAGATACTAAGGGTATGTTAGAAATTCATATAGAGAAAATATCAGAGGAAGTTCAAACTATGTTATTACAGTTGGAAGAAATGATGGATGTTCATAAAGATGTCAGTTTACCAGAAATCCTGAAATCAAAACAACACATAAGTGAAATAATAAAAGACTTCGACACAGACTGTATAGTCTTGGATGAAGAAACACAAGTGAATATTATGACAGAAGAAACTTGGGAAGTTATGGGAAAGCCTACGGTGGTACCTTCTTTAGGGAGGATAGGCTTGTTTAAGGGAAATATGATAACTTTATGTGGAAGAGTAACTACTGTACCTATTATTATTCATGGAACATCGACTGAAGAAGAATTTGAAGTCCTTAGGTTTGTTGAGGACATCACCCCTTTCCCATTTTTGTTAGGTAATACTTGGATTGAGAAGGATCAGATCATAAGGAAAGCAAAGAAAGAAGCTACAGAAAAGAAAAAGAAAGAATTAAGGGATATCATAGCTAGGAAAATAGACCAACTAAGAGAAGAACAAGAGGATAATTTGAAGCAACAGAGAAAAATAGCAACGCAGGAGGGACATAGAGAAAAAGAATTAGCTATCAAGGTTGAAAGAATGCAAGAAGGCTTGAAGGACCTATCTATCCAAGAGAGAAGTGTGCCCACTCAGGAAGTGTAATAAAAGGGATATTAACTTCAGAACCTTTGAGGGTACCTCAACAGTACGAAGCCACTACGCTAGGGGAAGATAAGAATAAAAACAGGAAGAGGATTCCAAAAACAGTTAAAGAGACTCAGGTAACAAGAAAGAACGCAAGGAATCTCAATAAAAAGAAGGCTAACTTGGAAAAGCTACATGAAGTTAAGGAAACCAAATGGAAGACTTCGCAGATCGAAACCTCGCAGGAGGCAAGTTTGCAGGGTTTGAACCTCGCTGGAACAACAGGTCCACGCAAATTTGAACTTTGCCCTGGCAAAGTTATATAACCGTTGGAGGTGCCCCGGTCATTAGAATGATGCTCCAAAATGGTTAGGAAACACATTTATGGGTTTATATACTTCTTTTGGACATTGAGACCACACCATAACGACTAGATTTACTTTAATGGAAGCATTTAACTCTAGTTCTTGTTCGTTGGAAGATCTGTCATGCCTCACCGAGGATCCAAAGTTAAAGAATCTAGAGCTCAGTTATAGTAGTCGCACCAACAAGCACTTTCATTGAAGGCGCAAATGAATCTGCTCACAGCAGTAGAAAGGATGAAGATATCCCAGGAGCATCGCATAGTACAAAAACATATCATTGCCCTATAGGGTAAGGTGATGGAATTAACACATAATTTACAACCTGTGCAGGATGAATCTTGCAAGGTGTTCAAGGAGATCAATAGCCAAGGTTCACAGTTAGATAAATTAGTTGCCGCAGTAGAAAAACACTTGGAAGGGCCTATCACAGAGCAGACAGTCCAGGAGCTCGCTGAGTAGGAGGCCGAGGCGAGGCAGCAAGTCGAGGCAGCTCAAGTTAATATCGAGGATTTTGAAGCAGCATTGTCATAGGTGATTGTTGGGGTCCTGTTGGCCCTCGACCAAGTTTTGGGGAAACTTTGGTTAGTTTTGGAGGTTTTGGCCCACTTTTGGACTTCGACACACTGGTTGAAGTAGGAGAGTCTAGGCGGAGCTGAGATCGTGGATATCACCTATTTTGAGGGTTATGTGGACCCAGTAAGGGGTCGTCTGGGTTTTGTAATAGGTTTATGGGATGTCGGCCCATGATTTTTCCCCATGTGTAGGCCTTATTGTAAAGTATAAATAAAGAGGATTGTATTGTAGAAAGAGTAGCGTTGTGTGTGAAGGAATGTATGTGGTCGGACTATGTGCTCAACTGTGATTTTGTAGTAGGTTCTAAGTGTCGTGATAAGAGATTTTGGCTCTGTGCATTTGACCTATTTTTGGAAGGTAAAGAAGGATAATATAGTGATTGATGCGCATATCTCCTATCTTGTGAAAAGTTTGACTATGTGGCTTAGTGCACATGAGTGACTAGATGTAATACTTTGGTGAATAATAAAGAGGCAAAGTGATTTGTGGATGTAGCCCCACCCTGGGATGAACCATTTATATCTAGTGTCTCATGGTTTTCTTTGTGTAGTGTCATTTATGTTATGAATTTGCTTAGTGATTTGATTATGATGTGTAATGAATATATATTTTGTTGCTTAAGTAATTTACTTATGTTAAAGGGTAAATGAATGCTAGACTTAACTCACAGTGCTAAGTGTTAAGTGTCAAAGGTACATAATCACTTGTTGTTACTGCACTTGTTTGTCTTTGATTATGCTCTGCAGTGTTAATGAGGTTAATAAACTAATGCATGTTCGCTTCATAAGCATTAACATAATATTCCGCGAAGTGCTCTTATCATAGAATCGTGTCCCAACCTGGTTACAAACACCTACATCCTGTAAGCCCCATGTTTCTACCTTCGGTGAGACTTTGCTTGCTTCGCATGTGTTTCCAAAAGGGTCGATTGTCAGGGTTTTGTTGGTGCATTGTTAAGCGATGAACCCTGGGTCTGCCCCTGTGCCAACAATGATAAATATTTCAGCTTGTGGTTCATTGTATTTTTCAAGTTACACTCCGTGGAAAATAGGGTTTGTGGCTAGTCCTGAAACTAGTCTAAAACAGGTGTTTCAGGTAAAAACATCACAACTTCTTCATAACATATCCAAATTCAGTAAGACAATATGTATTGGTTAGAGTACAGTTTGTAGTATTCAGTGTACCATTTTCAAATCTATACAACAAATATTTTGTGTGGGGCACGCTCTACAAGTTCGCTCTCTAGAATAAACTAGAATTCAACAAGGTATGCCATTTTTTCTATAACTCCTTTTCTGAGAGGTTCCAAGCAGTGAAACATAGAGGAATTGCATAAAAGACATTGAAGAACATGGTGAACTATTTTTAGATCTTTTTTCATTACAGGTACATAGTTATGATTATTTCAAGTTAGGGTTGTTGACTAACACAAAATTAGTCATGTGAGACTAAAGTAAAGTTTGATGAAAATGCTAGCCTTTTGTTGTTAACATTAAGGAAGGTTTGCAAGTATGTGATTATATACACCAGGTATATTATAGAGTTAAAAATCAGATTTGGATGATGAAATTGATGAGGGATTTTGGTTGAGGTACATGTTAGGTACATGGTTGAGACAAGTAGTTGATGAGGTGGCACATACATGAGGTGTATAGTTGATAATATTGGTACATCTTGATCAATCATAGTTTATGTGTATTTGATGCATGATTGGTACATATTTGGTGCATGGTTGATGGTACAGGTTGAGGTACAATTTGGTGCATAGTTGATCCACTTGTTTATGGTACAGGTTGATTACAGGTTGTTTGGTCCAAGTTGTTACATTATGTTTGGTGCAGGTTGATTGGTACACGTTTATAGCAGTATATCTCATAGTGGTAGTGTGACAGTGGTTCCATCAGTCTACTTCTATGACAGGGTGATTGGACGAAGAAAGGACAAGTGGTTTTAGCCACCTTCCGGTTGTAGCAAGAGAACATAGGGGGTTGTAGCCTCCTTCTGGTTGTAGCCAAAGAATTTGGGAGTTGGATTTTCCCTCAGGTTGTAGCCTGAGAAACTAGGGGGTTGGAACCTCCTTCCAGTTGCAGCTGGAAAAAAAAGGAATTTGGTGATTCCAATGAATGTAACTCTTAAAGACATATAAGAAAAATCATTTTGTGGTTTTCTCCTACTTTGGGTTTCCACGTAAAAACATTGGTGTACTATGTATGTGTATGATTTCTCATTTGTTCATTGTTTATTTACTATGAAACTATTGGATGATAATGCTACATTGATATAACACTTGCATTTTATGGTTAAAAAGGATTAAAATTATCTATTACGTATTCACCCCCCTCTCAGTAATCCAACATAAACCATTCACTAAACCATAACAATTCACTAGATCACAATATAGATTATCAATGAGTAAGTGTGTGAGTGTGTACAAATGAATGGCTCCTTGAGGTGTATTTATACAAATGATAGGTAACTCCCCTCCTTACTTTAGGGCCTCTAGGGTTTTCTTGTTACAACAACTTTACCCCTTTGACTAGTTGACTTGTAACCAACTAGGGTTTCTTAATCCTTACTTGGGGCTTCCAACTTCACAAGGTCATATCTCCCTAACTGTGAGGATCCATGTGGCATACTGCATATCACCAAAAATGACACGACATGTATTATTCATCTATGATAGTCTTACTTTCAATTTCATTATCCTTCATGTCAATATTCCTCAATTAACTTTGGGTCCCATAACCACACCTCTGGGGCTACATGTATACTACATCAAATGTACCCAACTAACTCACCATCAATCTCGATCAGACAGATGATAACCAACTATCCTATGATATAATCCGCATCTCTAGGGATTCTAGACTTCTCCAAGGGTTGACATCAATGAAAAACAATTGTCCAAACCAATTGTCCAACAACGGGAATCACATTGATGTTGATCCTTTACCTTCTTCGTCAATGAAGTCTACTCCTCCTCCTTCTGCCTTATCTGGTGAAAGTCTAGCTATTAGTAACTAGAAGTTTAAAAGGAATAGAAATATGAAGAGTAAAAGGAAGAAGTCACCAACCTATGTTGGTCATGTTGGAGATAAGAAAACAACCTTTTCTAGTCATGATGGGGGCATGTGTCCAGTCACTACAAGTCATATTGGAGAAAAGTCACAAACTTTCATTGGTCACGTTGGAGACAAGCAACCAACCTCTGCCAATCATGCTAGAGGCACAAGTCTAGTCATTGAAAGTCATACTAGAGAAAAGTAAACCTATGTTGGTCATGTTGGAGACAAGAAACCATCCTATGCAAGTCATGATGGGGGAACATGTCTAGTCACTACCAGTAATATTGGAGATAGGTCACCAACCTCTGCAAGTCATGTTAGAGATGAGAAAACAACTGCTACAAGTCATGTTGAGCACAAGAAACTAGCCATTGTGAATCATGATGGGGGAAAGATACCAGTCAATGAAAGACATTTTGGGGGAATTGATAATGTTGAGAAACCTAGATGAATAGGACACAAGCCTAAGTTCCCATGTAAAATTTCCAAGGGAGATCACCTCACTCATCTATACCCTACTATTCCATAGGTTTTAAGAGTGTGGTCTCTGTCTAAAGGCCCTTTTATTCCCAAGTCACCTTCGGTTTCCCAACAACCTATTCATTTGATGGTTGATGAAGTGGTCTAGGGATACTTTTAGGGGATAAATTTCACCCATGGGATAATTTTTCATGATTTTTCCCAAAAAATGATTCACCATCCTAAAAAATGTTTTTCCCAAATTCTATAAGATAAAATTATTTTACCTTGAAATTCACCAAAATTTTATACAAACTATATAAAATTCTTAGAAATTTGAATATTTTTACAAAAATATCGTCAAACCTTTTATAGTTGGCATATTAGGAACTAGTAATATTCACCAAGGTTTCTACATTTTAAAATAAATTTACATCATTAAAATTATCCCTGATGTGGTCACGCCGATACAATCTTCGGCAGATCCCACATTTCTCTTGGAAAGTTTTGAATCTACCAAATTGGTCATGCAGATGCAATTATTGGCCCTTGACCAAGTTTTGGGAACACTTGGTCATATTTGACCATTTTGGGGACTTCGACGACCTATCAAAGATGGAGCACCAGATGAAGTGGATATTGCATAATCTCGGCCCACTTTTGGGTTTTTGGGAATATGTAATGGGAAAGGGATGTCGTCCCATGGGTCTACCCACGCTTAGGCCCATTTTGTATGTATAAATAGAAGATAGTCAAATATAAGAAAGTAGTAATAGAGTCGAATAGTATGTCTATGTGATGTATGCTAAGTGCAAGTAAGGTCTATAAGAGATTAGTGCCTATATAGCACTTCGCTCTCTGACCGTCAAGAAGTGAGAGCTAAAGAGCGAATTCCACAGAAGGTGGCACATCTTGAAGAAGTGATCCAACAACTTCAACAACACATCGTAGACCTGGAACTTCGTACTATGCCTGAGACTCCTCAAGAAATCAGAGACCTAAGAGAGGCAACTGCTCACAGCGTAGTTAGAAGAATGAAATCTCTTGCCTTGGAGTGCAAGCAACTAAGATCTAGGAGCGCTCAGACGTATGAAAACCTCACAGAGAATCTAGAGTTACAAGCATTGGAGTCACAGCTCCAAGAAGCGAAGCAACACATAGATAAGTTATAGGCACAGCTGAAGGCCTTGTCACCAGTCGAAAGGATGAAGAGGTTTCATGAGCAACGCACTACCCAACAATAGATCCACACGATCCAGACCAAAGTGATGGAATTCTCTCAACAACTTCAACCAGTGCAAGAGAAGGCATACCAATTGTTCACCGAAGTTGAAATCCAAGGAGCTGAGCTAGAATAGGTCATCATCATAGCAGAACAACGCCTAGAAGAGCTAGTCAATGACGCACTCATCCAGGAGTTCACTGAGCAAGAGGTCGTAGCATTGCAGCAGGTCGAAGCAGCTCGAGCTAAGATCAAGGCGTTCGAGGCATAATTGCTCAGACCAGAGTGACTCGGGACGAGTCACAGGTGAGTGTTGGGGGCCTGTTGGCCCTTGACCAAGTTTTGGGAACACTTGGTCATATTTGACCATTTTTGGGACTTCGATAGCCTGTCGAATATGGAGTGCCAGACGAAGAAGAGATTGCATAATCTCGGCCCACTTTTGGGTTTTGGGGAATATGTAATGGGAAAGGGATGTCGGCATGTGGGTCTACCCACGCTTAGGCCCATTTTGTATGTATAAATAGAAGATAGGAAAATATAAGAAAGTAGTAATAGATTCGAATAGTATGTCTATGTGGTGTATGCTAAGTGCAAGTAAGGTCTGTAAGAGCTTAGTGCCTATATGAGACTTGCAGAAGCTGAGTGCAAGTTATTGTAAGAATTTGTAAAAGGAGTTTTGTGCTATAATGCAAGGAAGAAGGATCTAGCGAGCTACGCAAATCTTTTGTCCTGTGCACAATAGGGTTTGGTGGCTTTGTGCTAGTAACTGCTTGGTTGATGATAATAGAGAAGAAGAGTTGGCGAACATAGCCCCAGGGTGAGGGTGAACCACGTAAATCATGTGTTGCCCGCTTTGTGCCTTGTTTTGATGCATTGATGTGATTAGTTGCTAAGTTCTTTGATATATTTAGATAGATATATCTGTGCTTTGTGCTTCTTAGATGTATGTGAATGTAGATATGGCATGTATATGCCTAGTGTTGGTCTACTAGATTTGATCTGTTTTACTGTTGTTAAGTACTGAGATCCTTTAGATCTAAATGAATGTCGCGATGCTCTGTGCTATTTGCGAAGTATAATAAGGACTGAATATTAATGAATGATCGATGTTAAGTTCTCTTCAAGCGATATAATCAAATATTTGTGTCCCATCTTAGGTTGCATACACTTGAGTCCTGCAACCACCACTGCCTCTACCTCGGGTGAGACTTCATCTACTTCGCAGGTGTTGCTGAAAGCGTTGGTAGTTAGGGTTTTGTTGGTGCGCTCTTGTAACGTTGAACCATGGGTCTGACCCTGTGCCAACAACAATCTTCAATCGATCCCACTCTTCTCTTGGAGAGTGATGAGTCTACCAAAGTGGTCATGTCGATGTAATCTTTGTCCCATCCCACTTATCCCTTGGAGTGTGACGAGTCTACTAAAGTGGTCGAGTCGATGAAATATTCTACCGATCCCACTCTTCCTTTGGGGAGTTATGTGTCTTTTGACCATGTCTTTAGAATTTCCAGTTAAGTGCCTTCTAAACAAGGGGAATTCTCTCTCCTTTCGAGCACGGTCCATCCTAATTCAAGGATTTCTTCCTTTGATTGGATTAATCTTGTTGATCCTTACCTTCCTTCTTCTACACCCTTCTAAATAATGGTTGAAGTTAATTCAATTTTTTTTTACTGATGTATTCTAGATGAAGAATCCTCTGCAATCATTTTATCCTCCTCGACTTGGCAATATTTGGGTTCTCCCAAGCTTGTGTCAGCTACCAGTGAGATGCTAGCTTTCAACAAAAAACCTAGGGAATATTTGAGGATTCTTCCTCAGTTTCCTATGACGTTAGGTGGGAAGAATTTCCTAGTCAATATGTTAGTGGTGCAAGTCCCTTTATACTTCAATATTCTTCTTAAGCGTGATTATGTATATGATATGAATGTTTTGGTGTCTACGTTATTTCAGGTGATGCATTTTCACACAACATAAGCATTGTCACTATTTATCATCTTTCATCTTTTAATCACCACCCTACTTCGACTTTAGCTGAGGTTACACCTTTGTATGTTCATAGTATTCGAATAGACTCTCTAGCACCACGAGTGAATTATGTGGTGTCATATCCTCGATGTTCAATTGCTTCTAGGAAGGAGCCTTTATAGTCCTGTTTTCCTTCTCAAGAAAAGGCATCGATAATTGATCATGTGATTTATCCAATGGGGGCACAAAATCCCTTTCTTTCCCCTATTGTCCCAAGTAATATTGAGTTTCCTCTTGATTCTAATCTTACTATTTTTCAGTTCTAGAGCCCTGGTATTTGTGAGTCTTCAAGTCCTAGTTTACATGATTTGTTGGATGTTGAATTTCCTTTGGATGAGGCTATCCTTCAAGCCATGATTATAGATGGTATACCATGGGAATACATGCATCATAAACCGTTATTTCTTCCCAAACTGGAGACTTTACAGGTTGACTACTGAAGAAATCCTTAGACTAAATCTAGCAATGGGCTCTACCTAAAGAAGTACTATGCATAAGTCGCAAGGATTTGTACCATATTGTACTTTTATGGTTTGTTGTTTTAAAGTTTTGTATTCCATAACACATGTTGTTGTCAGAGGTTTATATATTGGATTTCTTAACTTTTGGGTGAGTGTTGTTGGTCATATATACAAGACTTTGGAGACATTTTTCTTTGGATTTTTTCATGTCAATCTGTTTTGACATGTAATGCCATCAAAATTGGAATATTGGTTAGATTTTTGCCTCCATGCATTTTTAATTATCTATTTCTTGGTTCATTTTTCCCTAGGATCGATCCCACTAAGTTGCAACACAAATCCTTTGTTTTTTATAAGTGTTATAATTCACATGGTAGAGCCTACTGTTCACAGGTTCCCTAATTAGAACCTTGTTTGCAGTTGGCACCCATGCTGAAATATTTTCATAGTCTTGAGAGCCCTATTTAGTCCCGCCAACTTTGCAATGAAGCCTCATAACTTCCTCTCAATATTTTTCTATCCAATACCTGTAGGGATCCCATATTTATGTGTTAAGTTGTAATATTGCATTGCATTTTCCAGCTTGCGCTTTTGTGCCTAATGTCATCTTTAGCTTGTTGTTATTTATCTTGTTACTTGTGCATTATCTTGAATTGTCAACATTTTCATTTATTTCCTTTGCGACTTGACACATGTATCCTTGGACGAAATAGTCCTCTGATTTCCCATATCCTACATAGATTCCTTGCATTGAGCATGGGTATGTTCCCTATGCTTGAAACTAGTTTTCTCGCCCGCGACACTTGTTTCATGCATTATGTTCTAGCATTATTTTATTATATTTTAGGATTTATAATATGAAAAAGAAAAAAAAATATTAACAAAATAGGATGGGAAATAAAAGAGTTCTTAGTTTGGCAACATTCATGTCGTGTTTGAACAAAGCTCTAAGTTTTGAGTCTTTTTCTCCATAGATTGGGTTTTTAGTATGGGTTTAGGAAACTAAACCTTATTCATTGAGTCTTTACTCGTTCAATTGGTTATTCTTCTAGTCACTATGGAGAGTCTGTTTATGCCTACTATGTCACAAACTTATGTCATTTTTCATTCTTGAGTCCATGCTACCCAAGTCACTTTTGAGTCATGCTTTTGTTCAAGGGAAGTTTTATCCTACATTGACCACTCCTCGAAATTATTGAATTTTCTTGTCAGCCTTCCTGTGTCAATCACTTCTTAGAATCAATAAGAACATGTGTCTTATACTCATGCCAGTATGGAGTGTCCCCATTGACCTCTTACTAGCAGGTAAGATCTTATCGACTATGACTAATTGCTTTGAAATTTTGACTTAGAGAAGCATCATGGGCCTATTTTCATCATTGATAGGTTACATTATGCTCAATAGATGAAATTCCATCATTGGTCATTGATTGAGCAGTTTCCCACGTGTTCTACATCAACAAATTTATTCACACTTTGGGATTCATGCAATACATTGGGTTCCATTTTCAACATTTGTGGAATTCCTTGCCTATATTAGTGGTTTTCATTATTGGTCATTTCTCAGAGGGTCTCTTCCATGTACTATTCCATCTGATGCATGCGAGAGACATAATTGATGGTGTGTCTGTCCAATATTTCATCTGAGTCCTTCAAAATATTTGGTCTTATGTTGTTCCTCGTGTTGGATGATGGGGATGCATTAATTCCCTACTTCCAGTGGATCTATTCCCATCGAATTTGGCTCATTTTCTTTGGCATCAAGATCTAGAGTATTTTTAGTACTTTGGGGTGTGTAGTCATCAGTGACAGGTGGTGGGTCTTGGGGGTCTCGAAATAGGAACAATAATGTTATTGCTTCCTTATCTTGTTACTTTAGTTGTCAATCCAGGGCTCGTACAAACATTATAGGTGTTGTGCAAGGTATATGCAAATTGCACTGACAACAACCTAGGTTTGAAATTGGTAAAGGGGGTTAATGCATGAAATTTGGTTACAACTTGTGTAGAGAATATGAATTAATTGCATGAGTGGAATCACACCAAATTGAAAAGAATTTAATCTATATGCAGGACATGAGAACTAATTTAATTGCATGAAAAGGAACACAATGAGATGTAAGAAGAAACTAAGCTTAATGGAAATAAAATAAACTACTCTATTGCATGAAATAAATGAATCTGATTGCATCTAACCCTTAATCTAATACCATGCCTTGTTGTTATCTGATTAATAATTGTTAACCTCATGAAAATATATGTGCTAAAAATGCATGAAAATTCAATTAAAAATCACATATAGGAAGTTTCTATAAGAACTATAACAATTCTATATTAACTATAACAATTCTATAGGAAATTTCTATAGGATGATGAGAAGAGATCTAAAAAAACTTGTTAACACTTTGTAAACTATTGAAACACCAATTAAGACACAATAAAGTGTGAATGAGGTTCATAGCCCTGGAAATATTCTCTTGAGCACTCCAATGGACTTACAACCACTTCTACAGGAAAACCTTCTAAAAATTTCAGTTTACTAACAATATGAACTATAGTTAGAAAC
>ML788831.1:294869-308636 GCA_009831015.1 Picea engelmannii
GCCCGCGGATGCCCGCGTGCAGTAAAAGGACAGCAAGCGGTTGCCCGCGCCCAGTGAGAAGTTAGGGCGCGGGTTGCTTGTTTTAGAAGGTTTTTTGAGGATTTGTTCAGCATGGCTTTGGCTAGGAAGAGGCATGAGTTGGCATGATGCCGGGTAAACCTATATGGTGCATTTTAGGGTTATAACATAAAGGGAAAACTTTGGTGAGGAGAGTGTAGAGGTTTGTTGTGGACATCAGGTCTTCCAACAACCTAAGGAGGAAAAAACTTAAACGCAAGATCCTCTTGAATTCAAATCTCAAAGAAACTGAAAGAAATTATAACAACACTATAATATAAAATTCATCATAATACAGTCATAACAATCCATGTGAATCATTCAATCATGAACTCTCTCAGCATCAAAGGAAAATAAGATGGAGTAAGAAAGTTGACTTAGATTAACCAAGATGTCTCAAAAAAAAATACATAACTAGAGAACCAATGTTCTTCATAAAAATATTACAATAGCAGGGAGCCTAGCTTAACCATTCGACCCTTTTTTAAAATATCAAAACTGCTTATATATAAGCAGAATTGTTGCAACCATCGGGAGTGTGATCAGATTGATGCATTCAAATTTTTCAGTTGGTGTCTTCTCTGTCAGACTGTGCAGACAACCTCATGTTGTTAGACGCGAGCTCTAATCTTCCAATCCATTTATGTGTTGAGACGAGGTCTCAACCACCGCTCTCATTCTCAGTAACTGCCTTCATCGGGATCAGGATGAGGCCTGACACCCATGAATTTTCTTAGATGGTGCCAAAGAATTCTGTGAGTCAATTTTGATGCCTCGAGGCTCTTCAAGTCTTCTTTTGTGACCAATACATGCGTTTTCGAAAACTCGAGCTTTAGGCACCATCTCCTTCTTCATCACTCCTTCGTGTTTGTGACCTCAGGTCGTGACCTAGTGCTTATCCCATATGAAGCTTTGGGATTTCTCACTTCGGGATATTTCACATTACTTGACTACATATTCCCTGATGCCTGAATGATGAAATCACTCCTCTTAGATCGACGGTCGATTCTTCTATGCATCCGACTGCCGCGATTGCTTCCTTGAAAACCCGAGTCACCAATCATGCGTTGGGTGCTTACCATTATTCTTAGTCCCACCTCCTATGTGACCTCTCTACGACCTGGGGCTTATCTTCAAGGCGCTTCAGGCTTCGGCCCTTCGGGACTTTGCAATGTTTCTCATTTTAAAACTCTCAAAGAAAAACTCTCAGAGTGACAAATATGATGGCGTCTGGCTCTTGCTAATTGAACGGTTCAGATCTATTTCGGGATTCGGCCATTGATTTTGGGCCTAGACTGAGTTGCTCTGAGTGTTGTGCTTTACGCTCATGGCTGCGGGTTACGTCCCTTGACAAATTTATGTGATAACATTTGGCTCCACAAGGGATGGCATGCTCCCTGTGAGCTGCCAAGAACAAGTAGTTTCAGTGACTTAGTTGTTGGGCTATGGATTCATGCTCTGAAAAATCATACTGAAGAAAATAGGGCGACACGTACACTATTATAAAAATGAAAGCAAACACATGCGCTCCTGAGGGAGCTTATTTATGTACAAAACCTAAGTTAACTAACTTTTACAAAATTCTAGGTGAAATCAAACTTCCACCATAGCCATTCAAACTATTTGATAATTGAATCCTTCACTTCACTGCAAATGATCCATAAAAGACAAGGAAAGTGTGATAGATGTCTAATTTCATTCTTATGATCACCTATATTACCTTCAAATGTTGATAAAAAGATCATGCATGCATGCTCCAAATCATTTGAAAAGTGTAACTTTCTGTACTCATCGACAGGGTCATGAAACTGAAGGCAACGCATGATTAACTTATGAAAGGTTACCTTCACTATTTCAAAGCTGCTGACAGCTGGCTTGATGTCCTCTACAGGAACACTTGATTGAATGACAACCACAGGCATCTGTGGGTCAAAAAGTTGTTTGTTGTGAATTGTAGGTACAAGTGGAAGAAGGTTGGACGTAGGAGGTTGTTGATCCATTGATGACTGTTGATTTACTTATGGCTGTGTGTAAACGATCTCTTCACGTGCCTCAACTAAGGGCTGCTCTTGGTCAAAATCTCGGGTTGTGTCTTCTGTGACAAGGAAAACTTTTGCATCATCCTTACTGTCTTCATAGTGATCAAATATAAGATAAGATTGTTGCTCATCATCACTAGAATATCCATCAAAAATGGGATGCCTTTCATATCTATGATCAACCTTTAATATAATAATTTCATCAAGAATATAAATGTTAAAAATATCCATTTCAGGAACAATAGTAACTGTTTCTTCTAGTTGTTCATACACATGATTTTTATCAAGACGGGGCTGCTCATGGATACATGCGTTGAAGACATAATTATTCATAGTATTTTCTTCATAGGGACAATAGGTAAAAATTGCCTTACGTTCAGAGTTGAGACGATACTGACTTTGAATCTTGCCACAAGCTTGGAGGTTCTCCTCTACTTCCTCAACATCCATGAATAACTATGATAAAGATGTAGATTTCCTTTCTCTCAGGAGAAGGAAAAGCTCTGAATGTTGAGCCATGACATAGTACACCATGGCAGTAGTCTCTATGGGTCTGATATCTATAGGCATACTATTATAAAAACTGTAAAACCTCATGTTGAAGACATCCAAGGCTTCCTCTTCCCCTCTCCTCAAGGCATTAAAATCATCCTAGTACTTATCAAGGGACTTGTTCTCACCCCACCACTTTAAAAAATCATTGTATAGCTCAACCCAAGAACCAATGGAGTCATCTCCCAAACCCTTAAACCATACAACATCATCTTATAACAAGGATTTGGAAAACAACCTCATGGTAACATCCTCATAAACTATATCAAACTGATCAATAAAATTCTCGAAAGCCTCCACATGCCTCTCAATTGTAACATGATCCTCTCCAGAAAAATGAGGAAAATACTTAAATAAATCAAGAGGATAAGGATGAATATGATATGGAAGCTTTAAAGGTTTAAACAACTTGTCTCTGATTCTAGTTTGAAAACTAGTGGGTTGAATATGAGGCTTAACACGCCAATGGAAAGGCTCAATAGTAACAGCAGGATGTGATGATATTTGAGGAGGCTGTGGATCAGTTTCAACCTCCCTAGGTCTTCAAGGGTGATTGAGTTCAGGAGGGGTTTCAATATGAAGCTCATCTTTATGAGTAGGTTGAGCCGAGGATATAATATCAACATCTACAACATAGGAAGAAAGTAGGTCTGCTTCTTCCAAGGATGGATATATAAATGAAGGTTGGTGATCAACCGAATAAACAAGGAAAAATATGATCCTCTTTATATGTGAAGGGAAAAACAAAAATGAGCTGATAAAGAATAATAAAATTTCATGCAGAAAACGCATAAGATTATACCTAGTCATTCCTTCATATTTCTGTCAATAGGATCCTCCCTAGTGGAGTCTTTGATCTGGATTCGCTAGGTAGATGATTACAGTCAATTTCTATATCCCTCTCTTGTCTACCATCATGAGTTGGATCTATGTCGTTCTTCCCAGGGAGCTCTTCAATCTGCTAAAATTCGTCCCCGACAACGACGCCATTTATGTTAGCACTAGGAATCACCCTCATTCTGTAATGAGGATAAGCCCAGTACCCATCAGTTTATACAGTAAATGTAAATTAGTTTTAAGGGGGTCAAATGGATAAGACTCGAGATAATAACATTCTAACTCAGAAATCTGGACTAGCATGCATAAGCAATTGAGGTCTGGAATCAACTTCAGTTAGTAAGTTGGAGTAAGGGTGAATAGAGGGAAGAATTTGGTGAGGAGAGTGTAGAGGTCTGTTGTGGACATCAGGTGTTCCAACAGCCTAAGGAGGAAAAAACTTAAACGCAAGATCCTCTTGAATTCAAATCTCAAAGAAAGTGAAAGAAATTATAATAGAACTATAATATAACATGCATCATAATACAGTCATAACAATCCATGTGAATCAGTCAATCATGAACTCTCTCAGTATCAGAGGCAAATAAGATGGAGTAAGAAATATGACTTAGATTAACCAATATGTCTCAAAAATAAATACATAACCAGAGAACCAGTGTTCTTCATAAAAATATTACAATAGTAGTGAGCCTAGCTCAACCATTCAACCCTTTTTTAAAATATCAAAACTGCCTATATATAAGAAAAATTGTTGCAACCATCAGGAGTGTGATCGGATTGTTGCATTCAAATTTTTAGTCGGCATCTGCTTTGTCAAACTATGCAGACAATCTCTTGTTGTCAGACGCGAGATCTAATCTGCCAATCCATTTCTTGCTTTCCATTTATGTGTTGAGATGAGGTCTCAACCACTGCTTTCATTCTCAGTAACTTCCTTCATCAGGATCAGGATGAGGCTTGACACCCATGAATATTCTTAGATGGTTCCAATGACTTCTACAAGTCAATTTTGATGCCTCGAGGCCCTACAAGTCTTCTTCTGTGACCAATACAGACGTTTTCAGAAACTCAAGCTTCAGGCGCCAACTCCTTCTTCATCACTCCTTCGTGCTTGTGACCTGGTGCTTATCCCATATGATGCTTCACAATTTTGTGCTTCGGTATATTTAACATTAATTGACTACAGGTTCCTCGATGCTCGAATGACGAAATCACTCCTCTCATATCGACGGTCAGATCTGCTATGCATTCGACGACTGCGATTGCTTCCTTGAAAACCCAAGTCACCATCATGCATTGGGTGCTTACATTTCTTCTTGGGTCCACCTCCTATGTGACCTCTTTACGACCTAGGACTTATCTTCAAGGCGCTTCAGGACTTCAGGTGCTTTCGGCTTCAGCCCTTCAGGACTTTGCAATGTTTTTCATTTTAAAACTCCTGAAGTGACAGATATAATGATGCATGGCTCTTTCTAATTGAACTGTCCAAATCTATTTCAGGCTTCAGTCATTGATTTCGGGCCTGGAATGAGTCACTTTGAATGTTGTGCTTTGTGCTCATGGCTGCGGCCTGTGGCCCTTGAAAAATTTATGTGATAACAAGTTCCTTGATCCCTCTTCAGTGGGCCCTACCCAAACAACATAGGGAACCTATGAAAAATATAATGAGATGGAAATGACAACATCATTATTAACCAATATCAATTGTTACATCAGGGAGCAGAGCTCCAAGTCTCAAAATGATTCTTCAACAAAAACTAGAATGTAATATTCAGATCTTTGAATTTCTTCCCCTTTCTCTCTACATTGGAGGCCTATTTATACAACTAGAACTCTACCTCTATCTTGTTTATGATTGTAGCTTCATGAGACATTCTCCAAGTCGTTCTCCTCTGGACTTAGTGGAGACAATTTGTGAGAACACCCATGTGATGGGTGTGTCATACTCCTCTGGACTGAGTTGAGATGATGTGTGTGGTATCTTGTTGTGCACCTCTGGACTGAGTTGAGATGACTTGAGATGGTCTCCTTCTAGACTCCTATGGACTTAGTTGAGTCGACTTGAGATGGCTCTCCAAATAGTACTCCTATGGACTTAGTTGAGTTGATTTGTTGAGAGTGACGTCCCTGTGGTTGAGCACAGGTGGACGTGTCCCTAGTGGCAGAGCCCTAGAATATGTGTGGATCCCTTTCTATATTGTCTAAGAGTAATATTATTGTCTAACCCTAATTTGTATTGTAAAGGGTACAAGTTGGCCCCACCATGTAAAGATAATTAATATTGTGTAAAGATTAATTATATTTGTGAGTTGTACAAGTCAACCCTATTGTGCCAATAGACACATACATTTGATGTGCTAGGTCATGTAGAAATAAGAGTTAGATCCCCATTGTGGATCACTCATCTCTCTCATTCACTCAATGCACGGTATGAAATTAGGAGGACTGAAGTGCACACTCTTTTCTAGGCACTATCCTTCTTGGTCATAGAGCACCAAGTTGTGTGCTAGGGTTTTTTCTTGAGGACCACCTTTTTTTGCACCTATATTTTTCAGTGGAGAGGGTGATATTCTCTTAGCAATATAGCAAAGGATTTCTGGGTTTTTCCCTTGGTTGAGAAGGGTTTTCCCAGGATAATTTATGGTGTCTTTTGTGCATGGTTATTCTTCTTGTGATCTTGGTTTACTGCAACTAGTGTGTTTTTGATGCAGTGTTTATGTTTCAAGATCATGTTAAAACATAAATAAACTACATGTGTTTGAGCTAATCATTAAAATTCAACATATCCTTGGATCAAGGAGGAAATAGGGGTGTAATACATCCTTCTTCAATATCTTCATATTTTCAAGCTTCAGTCTGTAGGGAGTGTTCATAGATGCACTAGTAGCGCATATGGAGGTAGGTGGGGGACAAGGTCCTTGATTCTCTCCCTATGTTGGGACCTTATTCTTCTCATGGGGAGTTTGACCTACTTAATTGGTGCCACACACGCACACTTTATCATGGATATTAGAAAAAGTCTACCATTACTCATTAAATTCCATCCTCAAACTATTCATTAGAAAACATACAAAAATATCCATAATTGTTATTAAACATGGTCAATTAAAGTAGGTTATTAGGTGTATCATGGTCAAAATTGAATATGTGATGGGCATTTTAGATAGGAAATATTGGGACCCATCATACCCCCCTATTGAAAATTTTTCACACCCTTGTGCAATAAAATAATATCTTCTTGCTCTTATTGTCGTTGTTGTTGCTCACTAGGTTTTTGTCTAATGTCATGTTGTTGTTTAATGTTCTTATACTACTTAATGTTCTATTGCTTCCCACTATTATGTTGATGCCCATTGTGCCTATGCCTGATATCCCATGCTATGTACCTAGTAATAGCTTGGTGTTCATCATATCCCTTGGTTTTTACTATCTCTGTCCACTCTTCCTCTTCCTTATCTCTATTTATATCAGCCACTGGTGCAACTAGAAGGAGGAGAGGGGGGTTCATATTTAACCCAATCCACTTAGTCTTGAGTTTTCTAATTGTCTCCTTATACCAAGGTGTTATGAGAAATGCAACTTGTAAATCATTTGAAGAGTGAGGTTCTCTTACCTATAGGTTGTGAGGAAAAGAGTGCCATCTTCTATGGAAAGATTTTGTTCCTTCCTCTCTCAAGAGCCTCAAGGTGTATTCCAGATGTGCCATTGCTTATACCTATTTTTCTACCTTGATTGGAGCTACCTATTTGTCTACATAAAGGATGTTGTGACTAGCTAGGACTTCTCCTGGTTTTGTTGATTCATCCCTAATCCAGAGTGGGCTATGAATTTCCTCCTCCTTGTACCTCTTCAACTCTACTACCCTCAGTTATTCATGCCTCAACCATGATGCAAAATCCATAATTTTAACCTCCCCTATACATGGATTTGGGTTCCAATTGTGAAAATAAAATTCACACATTATTTCTTTCTCTTCCATACTAAAACTCTTATAAGTATGTAGGAAGTCCTTGGGTGTTTCAATTTGAAATCTTACTTGTTGGGATAGACTTGAAATTCGATTCTTATGCCATTGTTCTTTAAGGAACAAGGAATACACTCTAGTTGGTTTTATACATTCCAACAAATCCAATGATACTTTAGCCATGGTTTCTAATGAAGCTTCCATAATTTCTATCCTTTCATTTTTAATATCCAACTCCTTCTTAGCTTCATCCAACCTCTTTTTCAAATTCTAATTTTCTATCTTAAGCTTATGGTTGTACTATGCCTTTTGCTTTGTCATTATTTGAAAATTTTCCTGTAGGCATTGAAGTTGCTTTTCAAATTATCCAGGGGCCTCTTCCTTTTGCTTCCCCTTGCTATTTTCTACCATCCTTTTCCACTTGATGGATTCAAATTTAATCTTCTCCAATTCTATAAAAGTAGCATAAAGGAGTATTTTTGCTGGTGTTTTGGCCTTGGATGTCCCTTCTAATGGAAATTGTTTCTCTCCTTGGGGTGTTGTTTCTTTTTGAGGTGATTTCCCCTTTGTTTTATGTAGTTCTTCTGGACTAGGGGAGTCTTAATATCTTCAATTTTAATTGGAGTCGAGAGAGGGAAGTCCTTAATATCTTTAATTTTAATTGGAGTGGAGAGAGGTTGGAGTGGAGAGAGGGCACACTCCAACCTCTTTTGATTCCCCCTTCTATTTAGCGAGATATTTCTATGGATTTGATTGTGGGATTTACCTAAATAGGGCAATAAGTCATTCATTATGGTAGTCATAGATCGTCTCTCCAAATATGCTCATTTTTGTGCTCTTCAACACCCATTCACAGCTGCCACAGTGGCCCAAATATTCATGGATAATATCTTCAAGCTTCATGGCATGCCTAATTCTATTGACTCTGATGGAGACCCCACCTTCACCAGCAATTTTTGGCAAGAATTGTTCAAGATATAAGGCACCCAATTGCATCTTAGTACTGCCTATCACCCCCAGAAAGATGACCAAACTGAAGTTGTCAACAAGTGTTTGGAAACATATTTGAGGTGTTTTGCATATGAGAGGCGAAATCGGTGGGCTCAATGGTTACCCCTAGTTGAATGGTGGTACGACACATCTTACCATACAACTACTTGCATGACTCCTTTTGAAGTAGTCTATGGAAAAAATCCCCCATCGGTTCTCTCATATATGTCAGGGGTCTCGAAGGTTCAAGAGGTTGACAAAACTATTATCGTCCAAGAGGATATTCTTCGTGCCCTCAAAGACAATTTGTTCATGGATCAGAATCGAATGAAGAAACAAACAGATCAAGATCGTTCCGAACGACATTTTGTTGAAGGGGACCAGGTGTTTGTTCGACTATAACCTTATAAGCATACTTCACTCAAAGTTGAACATTGTCATAAACTTGTGCCGAAATTTTATGGTCCTTATAGAGTGCTCAAGTGTGTGGGATTAGTGTCCTATCAATTATCTCTACCCAGTCATTCGAAGCTCCATCCTGATTTTCATGTTTCCTGCTTAAAGAAGGTGATTGGAACTAAGTGCCAAACTCAAACTAGTCTCCTTGAGTTGTATGAAGAAGGTTCCATATGGTTGCAACCATAAGCAGTCTTGGCCTAGTGAGAGTGTCATCCTCGTCATTGCACCACCAAGGAAGTGTTAGTCCAATGGAAAGATACAACTCCAGAAGATGCCACCTGGGAACCGGCAACCATTCTACAACAATTTCCTCCTCTTAAGCCTAGAGGACAAGGTTGTTCTTCAAGGGCGGGGGGATGTTAGGGACATAACCTCCCTAACTTGAATATTATATTTTACTACCTTTCCTATGCACATCTAACATGTTAACTTCAAAACCAATGTTAACTTCAAAACCAGCTGAAAAATAAACATTGAGATTACCACCGGGATACCTTCAAAACCCGCTCTGTACTCGTGTTACATAATTACTAGTTCACTTCATCGAAAATACCGCAGACATTGTGTTTAAACGCGTAGGATTTGGCTGGAAAAAGAAGCATCGTTGCTGCAGACATGCATAAATCGAACCCGAGTCTGGGGTTCAAATATACATAATTCTCTAGGCATCGAACCTACAAAATCGCAGTTGTCGGGGATCGAACCCGAGTCTGGGGTTTGGTTGGAAAAAGAGGCATTACCGTTGCCGGCAATCGAACCCGAGTCTGGGGTTCATAATAAACGTTTCGTTGTAGACCTTAAAATGAATGCAGACATATAAAAATCATCATTGTAGGAGATGGAACACGGGTCACCCGCGTGACAGGCGGGAATACTTACCACTATACTACAACAACTATAACAAACAGGGATGATGAAAGGTTCATTAGGTTAATATACTAGCTGTAAAACATATCAAAATACCATTAAATAAAAAATTAAAATCTAACCGACTTATAAGCATAATAATGAATAATTTGAGAATATGATAATTGGATTCAGATGCAACGGTCTCAGAGTGAATATCTATCCGAGTAACGGAGGGAACTTGTATCCTCCTTTCGTGCTATATCTCATCATCGCCCACCTGTACATATTTATTTCTCTTTTCTCTCTCAATATTAATATAACTAAATAATTTCACGCTACCCATGTGGGAGTAACTCTGCTACTCTTCTCGACTCGCCATTTACTCTCCCTATTCACATTAATGAATGAATTGAATTGACCTCATTAATAACTCTTTCACGACTAAGGACTAAAAGCTTGATCCACGCTAGTTTTTATTTTTATTTCTTACTTGACGGGTTAAAATTCATCAACAATGAACATGACAATAAAACACAGACATATTTATTGAGCAATCATCAATCAACATTCTGTGGTCGGATCCTGGAGAATGTGTGAAAGAAAGAGGAGGTCGTTAATACGTAGTTGGATGATGCGTAGATAACTGCGGACGGCCGTGATGATGTGTAAAGTCCTTTCCAAAAGCATTAACCCAGTATTTTGAGCACCACTATTTTATGTGAAGCCCATCTAGCTCAGTTGGTAGAGCGCAAGGCTCTTAACCTTGTGGTCATGGGTTTGAGTCCCACGGTGGGCGCAGCCATTTTATCGTGCTCTTTTCAGCTTGTTGATGTTGGAACTTAGGGTTGGAAATGACGATACATCTTTCCTTCACATACACCATTATTTTTCCTAACAACACAAATTTAAACATCATGATTTTACTCGAAAATGTAATGGGGATGTAGCTCAGATCGTAGAGCGCTCGCTTAGCATGTGAGAGGTACGGGGATAGATACCCCACATCTCCATCTTGGTTCGGCATTCAAGACTTTTAGCTATTTTTATTAGCTTAATTTTCATGGTGAGATAGACTCTTTTTTATTACTACCTTAATTCATGGTGATATAGACTCTTTTTTATTACTACCTTAATTCATGGTGAAATAGACTTAATTCGGTAGCATAATGGAGGAAATTTTGATCCTCCTTTTGTGCTAGGTCTCTTCACAACCCGCTTCTCTTAGCCCTCGTATACTCTACACACTCTCTATATATTAACAACAATTGAGTACAACCACTTTCTAAACACCAGATCACACAGACTACCACGAGCGAGCCAGCCAGCCAGTCGAACCTACTTGCTTCCACTTCCTTTAATTCAGCCTGCATTCTCTCTTTAAACTTTTTGTTCCAACCTTTCATTGTTTTTTTTAAGAGTGTTATGTTCTCAGCAAACTGGTGCATATAGGAAGAAGGTGACCCCGCCAAGAGAGGAATCCACTTTCCCTTAATGAGTTCTTTAAACTCCTCATCCCGAAGCCATATTGGATTGAACTTGAAAGGGGTTGGTAGCTTTGCCATGCCCGAAACCATTTGGAAAATGATTGGGAGGTGGTCGGAAAGGCCACCAGAAGAAACCCAGGACTTGAAGAGAAAAGGACTAGATAGAAGATCGCCTGACACCGAAAAACAATCAAAGCTCAAAAGCCCTCAACGATCAAGGCTCAAAAGGACTGGATAGAAGATCGTCTAACACCAAATTACATTTGGACAAAGGCTCAAAAGTTTTTTGAGGGCTATTTTTTTGCGGGTACCCCCTACCCCTCTCTCGTAGAAGGAAAGGATTTTCATTGGGGGGGCTCTTGGGTGATTTCCTTGCTCCAAGGGCCCTCACAATAGTTGATTGAGTAACTTTCTTAATATCATGTGTTTCCTTTTGTTGTGCTCTGAGGAGGTGGGACTTACATCCTACCGGATTATGGGTGGGAGCATCTAGAGCAAGACCGCCCTCCAAGGAGGTGTCCTCCTTCTTGATTTTGGACCTGAGAGAATACTTGTTCTCCTTTTTGGGAATCCCTGGAACAAAGGAGGGAGGAGAGACTTCCAAAGAGGATGAGGAATTAGAAGACTGAGGGCTAGGCTGAGAAGGGGCGAGGGGGAGAATGAGGGGGCGATGGGAANGGGGGGGGCGCTCCAGGGGAAGGGGTAGGGCGAGAGGGAGGGTGAGGGGAAGAGGGGATGTTAGAGGAAGAAGGAAGAGGGGGGAGAGAGAGAGTCGAGACTCCACCAAGGGAACCTAGAATGGACACAAGAACAGAAGATGGGGGCTCAACCTCACATGAAGGAGAGGGGGGATACCGAGGTAAAGAACCACAAGGAAACATACCTACATACTTTTACAAAGAATATGGTGCCCTCTTTCTCTGGAGCTTCATTTGGCCTGAAGTCGTCGACGTCGCCTGTCAAAAACGAAGGTTTATATGAAGCATTATAAATTAGACTAACTCCTTCTGCCTCTGCAGGTGCATGTCCAACTATTTTTACCCATATCTTTTTAACCTTTTCTAGATGGGGGCGCAACCTACTACAATGGGTTTGCAAATGGGCCACTTCATGGCATGAATAACAAAAAAATGATAATTTCCAATAGTCAATTTTTTGAACCCATATGTGATCACTCATAACTAGGTATAGTTCTTCCAATAAAATGTTGTGTAGGTTAACTTCAACAAGAATCCAAGCCCACAATTGATCTGGGTTGGATTCCCATGAGAAATTTAACCCACAAAATGTACCAATTTTATCACCTATAGCACAGAGAATGGGTTCATTTCGAAACAGGAGCGGTAACCCAAGAAAAATGGCCCACACACGCATTACAAATACCAGAGAACAGAGGGGGTTGAAGCTTATGTCTCATTTTTGTAGAGAGAGGCCAGAGGGTTCCATCGTCGATTCTTGTGCATAATTTTCTCCACGTCACCCTCAAAAGTGAACTTGAAGCATGTCCATCCTCTAGGTAAACTATGAAATGTTGGGCATAACCTAGCTCCATTTGCCAAGATTTTTGAACCGATTGAGAGAGTGTGAGAACTCAAATAATCTTACCACAAAATCTACCCACTAGGGTTTTAACATAGAGTGGGGACATCTTCCAAAGATACATCTTGCCCAACTACCATTGCAGACTTAATATGTCGAGCTCTAATACACATGTGCAAAGAGGATTTATCGCTCGATTCTTGAGATATAGAAGCCAAGGGTTCCCACGACTAGATGGAGGGAAGTAACAACTGAGGCATTGGGGAAGAAAGGATAGGAGAGACCACTGAGGAGATGGGAGGGGGAAGAAAGGGAGAGTTGTGTAGAAAATGAGGATGGAGAAAGTCTAGGAGGGGGAAGAGGGGGAACCTCGGTAAACTCTAGACCAAAAATGAGGGGGGAGGATCCTGAGCCTCCCCCAAGCCTCCCCCATAACTTACAACTTTCCACCAATGGAAATTGACGGGGATCCATTGCACAGAGGTACAGGGGAATGACAGCTCTAGCGAATAATGAATTCAGAGTCTTATGGGAGGATTTCCTCCTCACCTAGGAGATCTTCCTCGAAGTCCAATTGCTCAACTTCCATTAATATTGTATATGGAGAGAAGCCACCTATGGCCTACAATAAAGGTGGGTGCAATCAACACAGTAAATACGAGACATGGTTAGAGACCGAGGAGAAAGATAAAGGGACAAAAGCCACCTGGAGGCTATGTCCAAGACAAAGAGACACGTCATGATACATTGAGAAAAAAAAGGGGGGAGAAAAAGGGTCATCGACTAACCGAGCCACAAGCCCAAGGGCACTAGAGGCCCTTTTCATTAAACCTCATTCCCATCGGAAAAAACTACAGAGCTCCCCTCAAGACCAATGACCCTTACCAAAAACACATATTTGATACTAGTTTTTAGAATAGTCAGAAACTCTAACTTCCATAACCTATAATTTCAAAAGTATAGTGAATTAGAATGTGAAATTTTTATGCAATATACT
>ML788831.1:308686-320032 GCA_009831015.1 Picea engelmannii
CAAGACCAATGACCCTTACCAAAAACACATATTTGATACTAGTTTTTAGAATAGTCAGAAACTCTAACTTCCATAACCTATAATTTCAAAAGTATAGTGAATTAGAATGTGAAATTTTTATGCAATATACTTTATTGTATCTTTTTAAACCTCAAAAACTTATCTCCCTGAAAATTCCCAAAACAAAAGTTAGAGTGAAAATGGTAAGATAATATGTTTGAAGGAGCCAAATCAAGGACCATCTACACTGACACCAAATGTGATGAACCAAATAACCTGATGAACATCAATTAGCACCAATTTATGTAATTCCATGTCTATAACAAGTGAATGAGTGAATAATAAGCCTCTTTAATGGGGCAACCTCTAACTAGAAAATATCTATATGTACACTTTGAGATGACTATTCAAATGGATCTCCTTGATTCATAAATAAGAGATAAAAGGGACATGATGTATCCTACAGACTAGGCCTACCTAACTATAACCAATATAATAATCATGAATGTGGGTTATGACCCTAATAGATATGTTCAACAGTGACACTAACAAACCGTAACCAAACTTTTGTCAAGACCAAATACAGATCTCAATTCCTTTCCCTCTCTCTTCTTTTATAAATATTTCACCTTTTGTCTTTTTCATATTAGAAATCTTGAAAAAATAATAAAAGAATGCTAAAAATGTAATAGAGGATATGAGTGTTGTGGGGTGAACAATTACATTCCAAACACATGAAACTGATATATGCAAAAGAAGAAAAAAAGGTAGTGTGCATGTTGTGGACACTCATAACCATGTCTCATCCAAAGTAGAGTGAGTTTGAAATTCATTTAAGCAAGAGATGCAATGGTTAGTGATAGTTAAGAATGCAATGGTGGTAAGAAAAATGTAGCAGGGCATTAGGCCAAACAATGTGAGCATTGGTAAGCAATGCAAATGCAAAAAAAACAAAAGTACGAGAAACCACTAGGAAAATAGCCAAAAGTAGATGAGAAAGAATCAATGAAGGTTTTGCTCAAAGTCATGGTGACGCTAGTGAGGTTCCTATGAATACAAGAAAATGTTGGCATGGGTGCCAAAATGGAAAACATGTGCTAACTAAGGCAATGTATGTTAGGTAGCCACTATCATACAACAATTGGTGAGCATTAGATTTAGAAAGGTTAATGTCGCAACTTGATGGGTTCGACTGTAAGGAAAAAGGAGACAAAAACAAGGCTAATAATGCAAGATGCAAGGAAAGTATTCTATTATCTATAAAACATTGGCAAATCATGACCTTCATTAGGCTCTATAAAAATTATGAAAATAAAGTTATTTTTACCATTTGCAAATTAACCTTCAGGTGAAAAATCAATTTTACCCATGATCTTCAGTGTTGATTGTGGGCGTTGCATGTAACAGATTTTGATTTCATCTAATCCAGATAGCTCTAAATCCCTAGCTTTTTAGTTCTATACTTCTAGTTCTAAAAAAAAATGGACTTTTTTTGGCATGCAAGGCCATATTTAGATTGTCATGTGCATGCTCATGAGCTATCATTAGTGTTCATGTGAATAGACGACCTTGCTTGTGAGCATTCTGAAGGCAAGCCATGATGGTTTTGAATTTAGATGGAAAATTTATTTAATTTTTTGTTTTCAAAAATATGCAATGATTTCTTTCACTGAAAAATATTAAATTTGTTTCGAATTGTTGTGACTAAATGTGCGCCTATTGCTTTGAAACACAATATTTTATTTCTATTATTTATGACAAAAAATGATTCATTGGTTTTTGTTTAGCTCTATGCCCTACTTTTTTACTAGGTAGTTGGATCTATAAAACTCTATGGATTAAACATACTACTAAAGTATGTAATCTTAAGTTGTGATTAAACCAACTGTAAACTTAAATCTAACAAAACCAAGTATTTTTTTATTGATTTATATTTCAAAATTAAATCAACATTAACAAAATTATTTCCATAACATTTCCAAATTCATCATCAACAACATTTCCAAATTCATTATCAACAGGGACATAGTCACTATTATATCACTTGTTTAAAGTAGAAAAATCAAGATTACTTAATATTCTCCCTAATAAACCACATGACTTACAAGGAGTATTGTCCAATACTAACAACTCCATAAAGTTGAAGGACCTTATTGTGTACATATATTTGACTTTCTTATATTTAACAAAATATTCCAACAATTCCTTCTTATACTTATCTATGGTGTTTAAAATTGGAAAGCTCTGTTGATTTGCTTATGTGTTGTAATAAAAGTTTCTTATATCATTCACATGGTATATGTTACATTTATGGAAACAATAGGTTATAATTTAAGGTTAAATTGTAATTGGTTTTGACTTGTAAAAATATGTTTAGATTTATTGTATTTATGTTGTATGATTGTTAAGTTTTTTTCAATTATATTTATGTATGATTGTTAAGTTTTTTTCAATGTAAGTTTCATGGAGAATTTTGAGTACTTTTTCATAATCCATGAAAGATAAACATGGTAAATGATCAACATTGATTATAGCATCTAATTCCAAGGGAATCAAGAGAGTTGGACCCAAGACCTCCCAATTACTAGAGGCTCCACATTTTGATCTAAGATCAACGAAACCAACCCTATGGGCTAAGTTGATGTATCATGTGCATATATATTTGTGATTGTGCATGAATAAGAAGTGTACTATGACCTTGTTAACAACCTCTTTAAATTTGTCCAATAATGAAAGTTTGTAGATGTGTCAAGGCTTATTTTCAACATCATCTAGAGTGACTTAAAAAATGCATTTATAAACTTTACATCTTTTTAAATGAAATTGATATAAGAAAACCAAAATGAAACCACACATGCATGGAAACATATTGATTATATCATGCATGGTATATATTTTGTAACACTATATAAAAATGACTAACTCTGAGAACCTATTAACCATAACAAATATATTGCTAAAATTATATAAAAAAAACTTGTTAAACTTGTGAGAAAGTCCATTAAAACTAATTTAAAAAATGCTTGTAATTTAAATTAACAATAATATGTATAATATTTTTTTTACTATTACATTTGTTATAAAATAATAATTACATACATAAGGTCGGCGGAGGCGGCTGGATGGTAAAGTTGTTCTTGCAATGAAGGTCAGGTATTGTGCTCAAACTCAAGCAAGGATGTGGTCCAGTTGCAGAACAAAGCTTAACTGGGCCGAGCCTGCATACCTTTTGAATGTTGAGCAAATCTATTTTGAACTTTAGAGCACACAACAATGGCACCAAGCTAGGGTTTAGGGTTTATGTTTCTCTGCTACAACTGCTCGCCCCATTGGGGCGCATGCCTCTGAAGGAGGGAGGGCCGAGAGGCCCTTCTTACTGCCAGGCAACTACGAATGGAAGCATGGGAGAGGGCTCCAAGCGGCCCACCTTCGAACCTCCCCCCGATATACGATCTAAGTTATTGGTCGAAGGAACCTTCAAAGACAAGGACATGGACATTGATTCAGGGAAAGAGCCAGCACCCGCAAGTGTGTCAAGGCCATGGATACCAAGCAAGTGTATACCACAAGCACCACATGCCCCGAAATACATTATCAGTTATCCCTGAATTGAGGAGCAGAAGCAATATATGAGAGATTATGCCTTAGTAGGAAAATTTTTAGGGCTCTGGCCCTCGAAACGGGACTTGGTCAAATGGATACAACATTGTTGGAAGCCCAAAGGGCATTATGAATTGCAACTGGGCTCTAAGGGTTTCTTCACCATCATCCTGCACAACTTCAAGGACTGAAGCCGCATTTTTTTACGGAGGGTCGTATTTTTTCAACTCAGCGGGACTCTTCTTGAGGTTCTGGACAGAGAAATTTAGCCCAGAAACGGAAGACTTTGCACATGCACCAGTGTGGATCAGACTATATTCCCTACCTCATGAATTCTGGTTGGAAGAGGTTCTTGCGGGCATAGGTAACACCATTGGTGTCTATGTCAAATCTTCAAAGGCCACTAAGCAAAGACGATACACCTCATATGCACTCATTTGTGTATACCTGAATATAGCCAAGCTGCTCTCAGGATCCATAGCCCTAGAATACTATGATAAGGACTGGATGCAAACTGTTGACTATGAACATATTCCATTTAGATGTAGGAAATGACATTAGCATGGACATCTTTTTCAGAGAATGCCCCCTCAATTCCACAAACAAAGAGGGGATTTCAGATGCCGACAAAGATAAGGATAGCTTCGCTCAGGTGCCTGGAAAGCGCAGACAAGGAGGAAGAAAGCAGGCAACCCAGACAAGTAAGGATCCCACCAACAACAAATATGCAGTCCTACAAGATCAACCGGAGAACCCCTCAGACCCCAAAGAGGGGCAGAAGGAGAAAATACCCTAGTAAACAGGCAAAGGGAAAGATGGATCACTGCCGGAGACAAATCCAAACATTTCATCAACAGATCCCACAACTTGAATAGAGGATCACTTGGAAACAAAGGATGGGGATGCCGAGATGGACCTCGACAAGCAAGAACTAGCAGGGGTGGACCTGGAGCACCTGGAGCATGCATATCGACACCAGAAACTGTACACCATATCTCCAAATCAACTACGAAAAGTACACAAGTTCTACCTTAACTCCTCAGCCAAATCCACAGCCAGATCTAGTAAGGGTTTGGGAATACAAGTGAACCAGCCAAAGGATCAAAGAAAACCTCAAAAAGATGAAAAGAGAAGAGGAAGGAAGTCGGTGAACAAGCTCATACAAGAGATAAGTCACTTCATGGTGAACTCCATGCAGATCCACCTCATCTCAGACAACTTTCCCCCTCTCCCCTCCCCCTCCTCCGCATGAAGATCCTCTCCTGGAATATAAGAGGTCTCAACGGGCGTAGCAAGAAAAAACTCCTACAAGATCTAATATTAGCAGAGAAACCGGACATAATGTTGCTCCAAGAAACAAAATGCGCTACTGAAGACATAGATTAGATTCTCCCCTACTGTTGGAAGCAAGGGAAAGCAGTATCCACAGCAGCCACAGGAACAACCAGAGGCCTAACTGTACTTTGGAACCCCAGTACGACCATTATTGATCCGAAAAAGATCTTTTAATGACTGTGGTTGAGTTTTTAATTGCATGTGTTAATTAACCATTTATGAAGCTGAATGAAAGAGGAAAGATTTAATGAAGAAGCATAGCAGCCATAAGACAATATACATATCTGAACTGAAGCAATAAGAACAACAAACCATAACAAGAGAAGTGATAACGAAGTTTGGCACAAAATTGCCTACATCTCTGGGCCTTTGTCTCAGTGGGGAAGGCTTCTTTATTTTTGTTCAAAGTTCAAAAAATACATGGCAGCAATGTCATTAGCCTAGAAGACTGATATGGTCATGTTCTTCCAGATCTCTAGAACCCAGCAGAAGAAACAACACGCAAAATGGATGATTGGAGCTCCCAGAAATGGCCCGCGAGCGTCTGCTCCTCAACAGCTTCCTTGCATAAAAATGGCTTTGGCTTGGCTTCCCTTCAGCATAAATCTTCCCTGACTGTCCTTCATGACCTCAAAAAGGACTGGTTTATATAGATCTGAAGTTGGTTATCCATCCCCAACTTCATCCCAAAATCTGGCCTCCAAAAATGCCCAATATCTCCCAAAAATGGGCCAAATCCTCCATTAACAGGCTTAAAAATCATAAATATTTACTAAACTATGGTCAAAAACCCATTTTTAAACAAAATATGCATAGTAGCCCCTAACTGGGTGCGCATCCCTGATCTCATGGCACCTGCATAGAATCCAAGGCTAAAAAGGGAGGGCGCCTTAACTGGTTAACTCCTTTTGGAGCGCGTCCCCCTGGTTTTATGGGATTCTCCCTAAAACCTTGGGCCATTCCTTATATGTTTGTGTGCGCATGAGGGGGATCCTCAACTTGGATGAGTTGTGGTCGCATGCAAGCGTTAGACCATGGGCTGGGGCATAGCCCCAACCCCCTTTTGCGCCCCTTTGGAACTACATCACCTTTATTTATATTATTTTGTGTTTAGTGTTACAAGCACCACCAAGGGCGCGTTGGCAAGGGACCTTTGTCAAAGGATTTGGATGACCCAAGAGGTCATGGGATCAAACCCCATGGAGTCCAATAAAACTTTTTCCACCAACCATTAAACAATACCATGGTGCCACGTGGCAGCCCATGACTGGACCACGTGGCACCCAACCATTTGCCAAACAAATGCCACTTGTTAGTTGTTGGTTGGATCCTTGTCACTGACCAGTCACCTTTTGTTGGACTGCCACTTGTCGCCACTTGTCTCTACCATGTCAGCACTGCTGATGTCAAGTTGATGTCATCATTTGACTAGACCTGTTGACTTTTTCCCTATTTGGAAAAATGGTCAGAGTACGATAACTCTCGCATACAACGTCTGTTTGAGAAAGTAAATATATGTCCGGAATCGGGAGAATGAGCCGGATGCAATGGCGTTGGTTTCGTCGAATTCTAAGCACTTTCATTTTTGAGTCTTTTTTAGCCCTGTCAGGCTCCTGGATCCGATTCTGAATCAATTATGGAAACCTTCATCATGTCACGGCCGCCTACAGGCTCATCGGCTCCAATAAACCTGGCCACCTCTCCAATGTCTACGGATAGGCCAGTACTAGGGATAAGCAAGCCTTCCTCAGAAATCTGGAATACTTGTCTACCTTAACCAAGGACAACAGATGGATTGTAGGGGGAGACTTCAACCTGATACACAATCTGGATGAAAAAAAAGGAGGAACTCGGTGCCTGGAATAGGAATCCAACGATTTTCAAAATCTTATTGATAACATCGACCTCATTGATCTAGAAACCCCCAATGGCACCTTCACCTGGACAAATAGGAGAACTGGAATTCATCAAATAGCTTGCAGACTGGATCGGTTCCTAATATCAGACTCCCTCCTATTGGAAGGCATAGCTCTTGAGGCAACCATTTTGGATTTTCATGGGTCATATCACTGGCCCATTCAGCTATGGCTGGATGTGCCCCCTACCCTAGGTTGGAAACCCTTCAGGTTTGAACAGTTCTGGCTCAGCCACCCGGATTTTCAAGAAAAAATTCATGGATGGTGGAGGGAGGCAGCGATACCTAACAACTCCAAGGTGTACCGATTCTAGCAGAGGCTCAAGAATCTTAAGAAACAACTCAGACTCTAGAATCGGCAAACCTTTGGCAATATTTTCGTCTCCCAAAAGCACCTGAAGGATCAAATGAGCATGGTACAAAGACAAATCCGAGAGCATGGACTCACTGAAGAACTTAAAACCCAGGAAGCAACTTTAAGCCAATGGCTAGAAGACAAGAAAGCCCAAGAAGAGATTCTGTGGAAACAAAAATCTCGCATCTAGTGGCTCAAGGAGGGTGATCGAATACAAATTTTTTCACAGGTTCACCCTTCAGTGATAGCACACCAATCGAATCACGTAGCTAACCTCTAGCAATGGCCAACTCATCCATTCTCATGAGGATCTGGAAAAGGAACTGGTCGCTTACTACAAAGACCTCCTTGCGGAACCCATACATAACAGATCTCAAGCCATTTCCAAGATTACGCAACACATACCCACCCTAATCTCTCAGGAAAAGAATGCATCTATTCTCTGACCCATTGCTCTCGAGGAAGTAGATCAAGCGCTCCAGGACACCCCCAAAGGCAAAGCCTCGGGACCGGATGGATTTACTAGCGACTTCTTCCATCATTGTTGGCAGATGATCAGGGAAGAGGTTTGGGAAATCATTGAAGACTCCAGATCTTCAAGGCAAGTCCTCCCAGCTCTCAACGCTACTTTCCTAACCCTCATTCCCAAAGAGGGGCAGATCAATCACCCCAAGCAGTTTCGACCCATCGCTCTGTGCAATGTCATCTATAAAATCCTAACCAAAGTGATCGCCAGACGACTCAAGCCCATCCTACCACGGATCATCTCTCCTGAGAAGTCGGGCTATGTGGAAGGCAGGAAATCCTGGACAACGTCATCCTAGCGCATGAAGTGATTCACTCCTTGCAGAAGACCCGTACGCCATGTATGCTCCTAAAACTAGACCTTTCCAAAGCCTTTGACAAGCTAAGCTGGGATTACATGCGTGCAATGCTCCTTGCCTTTGGTTTCGACCACACTTGGGTAGAATGGATTCTAAATCTTACCTCCTCTGCTTTCTTTTCTATCCTGGTCAATGGGGTCCCGTCTCATCCTTTTTCTCCCTCCAGGGAATCAGACAAGGGGACCCTCTCTCCCCTTTCCTTTTCATTATCATGGCCGAGGGTCTCAGTCGCTCCATTCATGCCGCCATAGCAAGTAAATCGTTGACTGGTCTACCCCTGCACGATATCTCTCCTTCGATATCCCACAACCAATTTGTTGACAATACCCTGATGATGGGCTCCCCCACAGTAAAGGAAGCCCACTCTTTCCTCTCAATCCTTCAAACGTTTTATGATGCTTCAGGATTAGACTTCAACAAAGACAAATCCCAGATTTTCTTCTTCAATACACCAACTCTGATTCAATGTCATATCTTTGAACTCCTGGGTTTCACCCAAAGCTCCCTTCCATCCAAATACGTTGGCATCCCCTTGTTGGACAATGCCCTAAGGAATAGTTCGTGGGAGCATCTACTCTCCTCCTTTGCTAAAAGGCTTTCTTCATGGACCTACATAGCCCTCTATCTCCCCAGTCACCTCATTTTACTTAAAGATGTGATACAAGCCCTACCTGTCTATACCTTTTCTGCTCTCGCGGCCCCAAACTTTGTCCTTACTACCATAAAAAACTTACAAAGGAATTTCCTCTGGCAAGGCCTTAAAACAGGGAAAAAACTGGCACTGATCAGCTGGGATAAAATTTGCAAACCCAAAGCTCAAGGGGGCCTTGGGTTAAGGGATCCCTCAGTGATGAACAAAATCCTGAGTGCTAAGTTCTGGTGGAGATGGCTCAAAAAACCTCAAGATATGTGGGCCAAGCTCTAGAGAAGGAAATATGCACCCAACATGGCAGAGACAAACCTGATTAGATGGAATAGGGACAACCCTAGATCCCTAATCTGGATGGCAGCTAGGTAGAATCGACATCTTGTCACAAGTCACGTCTTCTGGGAAATTAGAAATGGGAAAACGACTTTGTTCTGGAAAGATTCGTGGCAGTAGTGGCCAATTCTAGAGTATGAAGACTGGGCTGACACCTTCAGCATCCCGGCCACACAGGCGGGCCTGAAAAAAGTGGCAGACTACTGGCAGGACAATCCAATAGAGCCCACCTGGAGAGGCTGGATTTCAAGCAAGGAGCACCTGAATTTAGAGGCACACGTGGACCTTCGGCCCTGGCACAGTGAAATCAATAAAAGGAAAATCCCCATTATGACAGGGGAGGACATCCTATGATGGGGATAATTGCCAAGGGGCACCTTCAGCATAAAATAAGCGTATGCAATTAAAACTCAATCGGATGCGTTACCCCTAAGGAAGGAGTGGAACAAAATCTTGGCCCTGAAGCACTAGCTAAAAATCAGTCTTTTCCTCTGGCTTGTAACTCACTTGAGCATCCTCACTTGGGATAACCTCTTGAAAAGGGGTTTTGTTGGTCCATCCATCTGTATGCTTTGTGGAGAAGAAGCCAAGACTATGAACCATCTCCTCAACACCTGCCCCTACACTACTCAAGTTTGGGATCAATGTGCATTGATTATGCGCACCTCGAACCGCAAGTGGGATAGTATCATCGACACCATAGCAGATTGGAGAGACAATGCTTTTTGGTCACCCCTTCTAAATCGTATCTGGCAACTTCTCCTAGGATTTATACTTTGGAAAATCTGGAAGGAAAGGAACAGAAGAATCTTCAGGAATGATTCGCTCCCTTGCCAGCATTGTTGGAAGCAAATCTGCCTCAACATTCTGGGAACCATCAGGCTACAACATTGGCATGCAACGGATCTGAATGGCCCTCCTTCTGAGAAAAGCATTTTTCAGCACTGGAAAGTCAATCTGGTTCAGAATCCGCCCACCGGAATGTATTCAGTTTCGGCTGGAGCTACTAGACGGAAAGACCTCTGTGCTCCTCCAGATCCTCTCCACCTTCCAGGTGACCTTCCACTTCACACCAGAAGCAGCAAGGGCAGTAGAGCACACACATATAGGAGACTCAAGTGAAAGGGGGCTTCCCATAGGAGGTGACGACTTTGGGCAAGCCATGCATGTGGCCATGGATGAGGAATACACGTCCAACGAAGGAGCAACTCCCGGGGCATACGTTACAGCAGGATTCGGCTTGCATGCGCCCAGGGAAGTGGGAGGCACATGGCTTGACAACGGACTGGAAATGGGTGACTCAGACGCCGACACGCATGAGCAAATGGAATGGAGAGGGGCAGTTGTCGAAGAGGAGCCTTGGGACCTTGCAACCCACTCCACCTCTCCATCTAGCTGGCCAACATACAAGCCAAGTGTATGACCAACACATGGGTCTTCTGTGGCCTCATGAAGGTTAGTATTAGACTTTTACATATGACTTTTAGTTTACTTTTCTTCGCTCTGTTTTTCAGTTTTTGTAAGACTGGTAGTCATTTTGATCCCAACATCGACTAACTGAACTGGTTTTCTTGTAGGCCAGTTCAATTATTACAGTATGGCACTATTGCACACTTTGTAACTCTGGTTTTTTGAAAGCTCCTTATATATAAATTCTTACTTATAAAAAAAAAAAAATTACATACATAGATATATTTTTTCACACCTACCTAAAAATACCATAAAAAAAAAAATAATTTTTAAATTTTTTTAAAAAGCAAAATTGAACATATATATAAACATTTCAAAAAAAAAAAAAAATTTAAAATGCAAAATTGAATATATATATATATATATAAACATTTCTCAAGATGAGCATACAACCTAAACTTACCGAGCAAAATAGCACAGCAACAAAATAGCTGTTGCTGAACGCTGAAAGGCTAAGATGAAATGAATCTTTAAAAGAATATATTAAATTTTATTATCTATTAACAAAGAAACTGTTGGTTTCATTTATCTAGTGTTAATATTCTAATTTCTGTTAATCACTTACGTGGCAATCAGTTAGCTATCAAAGTAATTTTTAAATATGATTAGGTAAATGTAAAAAAATAAACACATAAACTGAGGTACCATAGAAAACTTATTAAGCACTAAACCCCTATTAAATCTGCCCATTGTCAATAGGTGTAGGCCTTTGGGCGTAATTAAGAACATTTTTCAAGATGAGCATAAAACCTAAACTTACCATAATTGCCTTTGGCGTAATTAAAAACATTTTTCAAGATGAGCA
>ML788831.1:320112-344367 GCA_009831015.1 Picea engelmannii
CTGGGGTTCACAGTGAACGTTCCGCTGTAGACCTTAAAATAAATGCAGACATATATGATTTCGCCGTTGCCAGGGATCGAACCCAGGTCACCTACTTGACAGGCAGGAATACTTACCACTATATTACAACGACTGTTACAAATAAAAGCGAAGAAAACTTTGTCTGTTTGATATACTAGTTTGCAAAAGTATAATAAATGAATAATCTGGTTTGCAAAAGTATAACAAATGAATAATCTGAGAACATGAAGAATAGCTACGATCGTGGACTCAGATGCACCCGTATCAGCGTGAATATCTAACCGAGTAACGGAGGGAACTTGTATCCTCCTTTAGTGCTAAATCTCATCACCGCCCACCCGTACATTATAACCTGTTTTCTCTTTCTATATTAAGATAACAACCTGTTTTCTCTTTCTATATTAAGATAACGGAAGTTCTTCCACGCTTATTCATGTGGGATTAAATACAGACTCCTTATGTTCCACATAAATGATTTTTAGGTCACGGTCAAGTCAGTATATTAAATTGGTGTATGAGACCTCCTTGTTTGTGAGACAAGGGACTCCTTCATCTAGTGATTTGATTAGTAAAGTTTATGAAGGTATACATACCCTACCTTTTCTGGATTTGAACCTGTAACCTCTTAAGAGGAAACACATGTTCTTAACCATTAAGCCCACTCAAGCTTGAATCGACCTCGTTAACAACTCTCTCGCGACTAACGACAAAAAAGACTTAATCCACAGTAGTGTTTAAAAGGGAGAAGAGTCCATTTCTTACCGTTAATTGAAAACACCGTCAAGTTAGAAGTTGAGGCGGGAATACTCTCAAAGTTGGTAAGTTAGCCTTAGCCAATCCTCTCATGCCTTCATTCTCAATAAAGAGAAAATGGGTATGGGTATAGTTGAATTTTTATGCTGGGAGCTCTTTGTTGTTGTAAAGACCAAATACCAAGTCTTTGACTGAACACCAGCATACAGGAATAAAGAACTCACACCATACAAAAAATCTAAGAGCACAAGTCTCGGTTTATACACCATCCGTCTGAGTATTCAATGTTATTTAGCAGAGTAGATATTGCTCGTCTAAAAATATTACCATCCGTCTGAATATTCAATGTTATTTAGCAGAATGGATATTACTTGTCCAAAAAAATTAGTTGTCCGGTTAGTGATAAGTGTTTCTGGATGTGCAAGGCCTTTGAATTTTAGTGTTTCTGGATGTGCAAGGCCTAGGGCTGGGTGATCGATACGTCAAACTAGTGCTACTGATCAGTGAGTGGCATTGTATTGAATTGAGCTTAGGTTTAATTCTGATTTCATTTGACTGTATGTGGTGGGGTTCTAGCAGGACAAGTTCTTTAATTGTATATACACAGAAGCAGACGGGAATAGTAGGAACTCGTTAATCTCGCCGAGGAAGGAAAACCATTGATTACAATGAGTGTGAGGAATGTGAATTGCAGCATCAATATTGCTACAATATTGAATGTGAATTGTAGCATCATGAGAGGATTGGTTAAGGAATGTGAATTGTAGCATCAATACTACAAGACGACTGTGAGTCCGTCAGGTGCACCAATTGTATTCAGGTTAAGAAAGAAAGAGGAGGAGGTTAATACGTAGCTGGATGATGGATAGATAACCGCGGGTGGCCGTGATAATGCGTAAAGTCCTTTCCTAAATCATCAACACAGTATTTTGAGCACCACTATTTTACATGGAGCCCGTCTAGCTCAGTTGGTAGAGCGCAAGGCTCTTAACCTTGTGGTCGTGGGTTCGAGCCCCACGGTGGGCGCAAGCACTTTGTCTTGCTGTTTCCAGCTTGTTGATGCTGGAACTTCTGGTTGATCCCTGGCAACCGCGATACCTCTTTCTTTTCCATATACCATTACGTTTTATTGTCATTTTTAGTAGTGTTGAATTTAACCCATACAAGACATGGGGATGTAGCTCAGATGGTAGAGCGCTCGCTTAGCATGCGAGAGGTACGGGGATCAATACCCCGCATCTCCATATTGGTTCGGCATTCAAGACTTTTAATTTAGTTTTTATGCGTAGACGAGCCTCCAGATCACATAGACGTGTGAAGTCTACTTCCGCGAGCGACCCAGCCGAACCCTCCGGAAAAAATTCTCGAATGGTTGCTTCCACTTTCTTTAATTCGGCCTGCATTCTCTCTTTGTAGAGAGAGGCCAGAGGGGACCCACGTCGGTTCTTGTGCATAATTTTGTCCAGGTCACCCTTAAAAGTGCACTTGAAGCATATCCATCTTTTAGGATTTGGAAAAAGAGGCATCGCCGTTGGCCGGTGATCGAACCCGAGTCTGGGGTTCACAGTAAACGTTCTGCTGTAGACCTTAAAATGAAGGCAGACATATAAAAATCGCCGTTGCCGGGGATCGAACCCGGGTCACCCGCGTGACAGGCGGGAATACTTACCACTATACTACAACGACTGTGTTAAACATAAATAATGAAAAGTTGATCTGGTTGATATACTAGTTTATAAAAATATAATAAATGAATAATTTGAGTACATGATGAAATAAAAATCTACGGCTACAATTGTGGACTCAGATGCAACTGTCTCGGCGTGAATATTAAACCGAATTACGGAGGAAACTTGTATCCTCCTTTCGTGCTAAATCTCATCACCGCCCACCTATTCATTTCAATTTCTTTTCTGTCTCACATTAAGATAATGGAATTACTTCCATGCTTCTGCATGTGGGATTAAATACGACTCTTCTCGACTCCCTATGTTCCACATAAGTGAATAAATTGAATCGCCCTCATTATTTACTCTGTCACGACTAACGACAAAAAAATCTTAATCCACGGTAGTTTTTATTTTTATTTTGAAGCCGTTAAATGGTAGAAGAGCCCATTTCTTGCCGTTAATTGAAAACACCGTCAAGTTAGAAGTTGAGGCCGAATCAAAGAGGGGTTTGATCTGTAGAATTATGTTCAGCTTTAGTTGGTTGTTTTTTTATAAATATATATCTCCATAAATATTTAGAAGTTCTTCTACGAAACTTCTTAATTCTTTTGAATATCAAAGTTACATGTGTAACCTCGAGTAATGTTCTTCCAACATAAGCATATGCCATTTTTATCATTTTGGTACACATAAATGTTGAAGGCGATGGTTGATATTGTGTTTTAGATATTAGCATGATAGATTTGCTTGCATAAAGAACTTGAGAGATTGGTGCAATATGTGAGCATATTTTTATATTGTTGTAGGTCACATAACCATATTCATTTAATATGGTTAGTAATGATTTGTTCAAAAATATAGAATACAACTTATTATGTTATATTTGTGATTTATTACTGAATGAAGTATATTATAGTAATGGTGTTCATTTGAGTTTTTATACAATCTCCAACTTAATTTGGGTTTGCAAAAATTACAAAGTTTTACAGTGACAACATATAATGGCATCTTCATCAATATTATAGTGTTTCAATTAATGATTTCCTTAAATAAGTACATATTCAAGTTAGACCAAAATTCATTCGTCGAATCGTAAAGTATATTAAATTTCCAAATACTTGTTCCCATTGCTAGAGCCTTGACCATAACATCAAGTATTTCCCCTTTCTATCTAAGGTTAACTTGTTTGGCACTCCTTCAATTTCTACCATCATTAATCAAGCCCAAAAGGCTTCACCCTCTATTGATTGTGAAGGTTGGATTTGTGTGGTCAAAAAGGACAACAAAGGAATTTTGAATTCCAAGAATGCACCTAAAAGAATGGTTGTTCTAGGTTGGCTCAATCCAAGCATGCATAGATAATTATAGGCAAGGACTTGATGGCTCCTCTTAGGATACTTCCTCATGTTTGGGGGTAGTTGAAGGGCTTAGTCTCCTCCTAGAAGGTTGGATGCACAAACCACTAATTAGATTGAAGATGTATAGATAAGACCAAAGAAAAACACCCTTGATAGATAGATAATGCATGCACTTGAGAAGAAAGATGTTTTGATTCCAAAGCCTTATCAATATATGATTGGTAATGATGGTGATGAGATGGCCATGTTTGTGGAATGTTCCTAGCGAAGGTTCTATTATAAAATGTATGGGGTCTTATAGACCCAATCAAGAAGGCCATGGTTCGTAGACTTTGTTCAATGGTTTGATACTCAAATGTTCTATCTATATAGGAAGTGAAAGTGAATGGTTTTAAATTGAGAATATCCTTGCATTATATTTGTCTTGGTGCCACTTTATTTCATACTTTGAATCATAAGGTAGTGGGGGCTAGTTACCATAATCTCACATAAAGTCTCATTTTGAATAATTGATCATGGGGTATCTTTGTCCAAAAGAGTGGTGTGGGTTCTTCTGGATCTTGATTGCACAGTGCCCTACATTGCCAACCTGTATTCTCCTAATGAAGAAGAGTATAACATAGTTATGTGGGATTGGTTAGCTAAATAACTCATCGAAGTTGATTGGTTGTTGTGTGGAAACATCAACAATGTGGAGTACCATGATGATTAGATTGGGGTAATCTCTATCTACATATTTTAGAGGGAACATACAACTTGGAATGGTCTTAAGGCCAGACTTAGCCTCTATCATCCCAACAAGTATAGGAAGTCATAGTCTTATAAGTTATTGTTCACTTGGTCTAATCTCATGTCCGGAGTGAATGAGTTGTGAAGCATAGTAACAAATTTACATGATGGGAACATACTATTTTCTTTATGGAATGTGGAGGGGGTATACATGTGTAAGTGTTGGTGGGACTTACCCTTTTTTTTACCATAAATCCATTGTTTTCACCATATCCTAGGGAATGGATATCAAAGTCTAGATACCTACTTATGTCTCCCATTTACAACACCTAGTGTGCATCCAAGATGTTAAGAGGAATAGTAAATCGTAGCCCAAGCCATGAGAAAAATATGGATGGATTTGGTGGTGGAATGATACCATAGTTGAGTTATGACATTCCTATGAGGGTTTGTCTAGAAGATAGAGATCTTGCAATGCTCCTTCCATAAAGAAACCAAAGATTAGTTAAAAAATGTTTGTTGTGGTTGTAGCTCACACCATGTGAAGCAATGCAAGAGAGAGTTTCTAATGATCCAGGTGGCTATCTAGGGCCATATTAGAAATGGTCCTAATATTGTATTTTTTGGGTCCTAAACTTTCAATGCAACTTTGGAGGCCTTCCCATGGGTTTTTTTAGTGTTTTATGCCCAATAGATGGGGATTTGATTCAATCTACTAATTTTATTTCCAACAACCTAAAAAACACTTGAAAAGGAGCGACAAATGAAAAGTAATGATCTTGACAAGGCTCCCTTCTTTTTTCAAACAAATTATATTTAGCTAGTTGAGCACTCTCACTCAACACTAACTTCATTCTAGGACTATGATTCTTACATATTGGACTTTCATCCTCTTATTTTTTTGGAATTATTATAAAATAAAAATTCAACAGTTTGTCATGGGTTTTCTTCAGAATGGGCATAATCGTCACATATCTTCTCAAAGATAAGATACCACAATTCTAGTCCTCGTGTATCATTATGTACATTGCAATTTTTTTCACCTTTTATTCAATAATAGAATTTGTTTTTCATTGTAATACTCTGCTTTGAATATTATATCTTGTATTATCTCTACAATATTGTGTGTTCTTTCACTTCCTTCCCAATGAAATGTGTATCACTAAGCTTAGATAATTCTTGAAGGTGGATGATTTGACAAGCCTCAAGTGCAAAAATTTATTCTCAAATCCACTAGATCAAAATTGGGGACCAAACCATAAAGGTTTTCTTCAAATATCTTAACATAAAGGAGGCGTTTGAAGGATAAGATCCCTAAAGACTTTGGTTGGATGGGTAACCAACCATGAGGGCATTGATCTTGAATTTGTTAATGACTATCATATTCATTTTCTATCTCAAGGTATGATTGATGCACAAAGGGTGGCCATGCAGAGCTATATAGACCTTGTCCCCCAAAAGGAGTCTCTAGAATAAGAAAGAGTGAGTGGCCAAGATTTTATTTTGCTAGAGTTGAGAGACACCCTAATATCAATGGTCGATGACAAATCACTTTTTTTGGATAGGTACCTATGTGAATTTTTTCGGGCCATATGGGTTTTTGTTATGCCTGACCTTCTTTGTTTATAAATGGATGTGGTTTGCAAAATTTGTTCAAGGTATCTCTCTAATATAAGCTTCATTAATTGTATTCCTAAAGTGGGTGACCTAGAACTGATTACCAATTGGAGACCAATAACCCACCTCAATGTCTCTTACAAGATTATAGCCAAAGATTTAGCCTTGCAACTTTGCTATATCTTACCACAAATCATTAAACTAGAGAAAATGGGTTTCATTGGAGGAAAATATATACTTAATAATGTTGTGGTTGTTTTTAAAGGTATGGAATGGACCAGATACATGGGGCTGAAAGCATTTTTCATTAAACTTGACTTTGAAAATTCCTATGAACATGTGTAGTGGAATTTCATCCTAGCCATGTTGCATGCTTTAGGGTTTGACCATTTCTTTGTTTGAGTCCTCGTGATTCTCTTATATTGTCCTTCAACTTGCATGCTAGTTTATTGTATTTTATTGTACAAGTGATGATAATAAAATAAAATGCATGTAAATATGTTTGCAATATTAAATACTGTTATTGCTCACAACTCTAACTAAAACTACTACTTGTTGCTAAGAGTGTTAAATGTAATGGGCATAATGCATCAGTGTGATAAGTCGTGGTTGATCCAAAAATCAAATTTTGGTTCAATGTGGTATTTTTCATTTCCCTATTTTTCCAAGACAATAGAAGGGTTGCTTTAACCAAATTCTCAAAGATCAGTTTCAAATAGGAAGATGGTATGAGTCATCATCGTCATGGTTTTTCCACATCAAAGACTATCAAAGGGAGAGATTCATCGACCATTTCAACTGGAAAGTGACTTATTAGATAGTAGGAGAGCATCAGTCCTTAGTGAAGTTCATCTCGATTAGGTCAAAGTGAGATATGGTGTTTTTGTTTCCTTAATAGTTAGACCTCACCTACAAAAGTTGAGTTAGTATTTCTAGTTGAGTTTGAGATTTATAGTTTTTCCTAGCACACTATCTCCTTCCCGACATGTTCATGATAGCCACTGAGGTTATATAACTCAACAATATATCATTGGCTCCTAGTTGGACTCAATCCAACCTTATTTGACTCAATTTAAGCACCAAGGATTTTGATCTTTGGGAAGGCCATCCCCAAATTAATTTTGAATTATGAAACCCTCCCATATTACAAAAGTACATGTTCAAGTTGACAAAGAAATATTTCATCAAAAGTGAATACAAATTGAAAAAAATTCAATGCCCTTTCATCGGTCACTAAGTAGGTTCCATATAAGCTAGGTATTGGACATAATATACAAGATATTATAAAGTATTATTTAAAATAAAATAGATATACCCTATAGTAATTGGGATAATATTTCCAATGAGCCCTCCTTTTCCCAATTTTGGTCTTGACATATGCCCAATATAGGATGTTCACAAGTTGCACATCTCCAAGGGGACAAATTCCATTGTTTTGAATTCAATTTCATATTTATTTATTTAATGTTCAATCTAACCTAGAAAGATAAATGTGTTTGGTGATGATGTAGGGTTTTCCAATGGCTCTCGAATGGCGTATATACCTAATTTTTACCACCTATAATAAAATCTTCTCGACTCCAAGCAAGATGCCAAGTTGACCAAGAAAGATTTAATCAAAAGTGAACACAATTTGCAAAATTTTCAATGCCCTTTCACTGGTCACTAAGTAGGTTCCATGTAAGCTAAGTATTGGACATAATAAAAAAGAGGTTATGATGTATTTATTTAAAATAAAATGGATATAGCCTATAATAATTGGGATAATATTTCCAATGAGCCCTCATTTTCCCAATTTTGGGCTTGACATATGCCCGATCTAGGATGTGTGCAAGTTGCACATCTCCTAGGGGAAAAATTTCATTATTCCGAATTCGATTTTCAGATTTATTTATTTAATAAAACAAACCTAGAAAGACAAATGTGTTTGGTGATAATGTAGGGCTGTCCAATGGAATATATTCCTAATTTTGACCACCTATAATCAAGAATGACTTTTCACAAAATAATGATTATTTTCAAGCCAATAGATTGAAGGCAAAACTTTGAAGTTTAATATGTGTTATTGTTTGGTACCAAAACGAAAATTTATATTTCTAGGTTGTAGTTTACCACAAGATATTTTTGATGACATATCATTTTCCTTGTCATGTGATAGGATGACCCATTTAGAGCCTTTGCAAGTCCCTAACTAGGTTTGGGAAACATACATACTCAAACTTTTGGGTAGGAAAATTAGGTGTTAGTAGTAGGGAATCAAATTTTGGAATAATGGCATCGAAGTACTCATCGATACCTTTCCAAATATTCCTCTTTTGATCCATCCCAACACCATATGATCAAATGGAAGCATTCAAAAGTTATGGTACTTGTGACCCCTATGATAGATCGATGTTTAGTATTAGATTTTCTTAGTTAAAACAAGGTCATTGCTAGTGTCGAATCAGATTTCCAATCAACTAGTTGAATAGAGCTAGCCGAGACCTTTCCAACAGTGTGATCCATGTCTCATTTTTCCTCCATATGGTCATAGACTGATATCAATATTTTTCAAGGATAAATCAGAGAAAAGTAGGCTAAGGTGCATTAAATTCTAATCTGGCACATTTTCCAAAAAGAAAAATAAAAATATTAAAAATATATATATTCTAAATATTTTGGACAAGCCACACATGCTTAAGATGAAAAAAATAAAAAGAAATAAAAAACAAAGGCTTGTATGAAAGGCCTCTTTCTCCTCCACAATTGTTGGGCCCTTAATTTTATTGGAGGGCATGTTGGAAAAAAATCGGCACATATAGAGATCAAAGGTTTGCCACAAGGAATGAGGACAACTAGTGACAATAAGGATCATTATAGATCATGGGAGACTATGAATAAGATATTAAGAATCACTTCAGGTGACTGAATAGGAGAGTGGTGGAAGACTAAATACACTTGGCCAAAGTTGGAGAAGATATCAACTAGTTCATAAAGGAAGAATTGGGAGTAAGCTAATAGGCTTTTGGAGTTTGAATGAGTCCTCCCACCTACAAGCACAATTGTATAAATGTAAAGGATTTTCCTATTTGGGGGTTGGATATGGAATAAAAGTGGGTTGGGTAGAGGTTGTGGAATATTATATAATGTTTCAAATACTTCCTTTTGTTATGGCCTAGTTAATGAAGACATGTTATGTAATGATGTATTGGTTTGTGTTGGAGATGAATGGAATGAGGCCCCCTTTTAAATTTTTGGTTTCCTTTAGGTTATACGTTGATGTTGTTCTTTACTTCCATTCCTTATATGTTGTGTTACATGATAATATTCTATTTATTTAGATGTGTTGTGCTTATGCGATATAAATGATGAACTATATAGTATTTTTTTGTACCTAAATGGGTAGAAGGAGGTTGTGGTATAATGTTTAGAAGTCTATAGTGTTAGTTATTAGTTAAGTGTGATTGGTGGGATGGGAAATAATTGCATTAGTAAAAAAATTTTAAGCCTTGCACAACCTTTTATGTCTTGGCATAGTGATTTGGGTAGGAATAGTCATCGACCCCTATGTAATTTAAGAGAACTAAGGTAATTGTTAATTTTTATTATGGTCCTAATTTGAATGCACCACCTGACAATGAAATAGGAAAGAGTAGTGGCAAACGACCAAGTTCAAGGGAAAGTGTAGGTATTAGCAGAAGTGGAACTATGCTTATTAAACATAATTCAAGTGGTGTGGTGATTTTGGTTAGCCAACTAGGCCCACAAGGTTTTATTTTGGTGAACAAATAGACCAACAATATGGCTAGAGAAATAACTAATGCAATGTTACACCTTCCTGATTTTTTACAGAAGGGTGATATTGATGCAAAACAACACCGGTTCCTATGTGATTTAATTTGGAGAGAAAAGAGGACCACTAATCTAGATGCTAAACTTGTAGAGTTCCAAACCACGTTACAAGGGAGGGCTCTATAATGGTACATGAAATTCATACAGACTTATCCCTAAGGTACTACTAAAAACCTAAATGAGGTAAAGGAAGGATTTATAGCCAAATTTCAAAAGCCTAACTCGAAGAAGCATAGTTATGTCAAGCTAAAGGATATCAAGAAAATTATTGGTGAGAGTACCTGGGAATACGATCAATTGTCCCATGACTTGATCAATAGATTGACTTATATTATACATGATACCCATCACAAAGAATGGTTCATCCATGGTCTCTTTCCTTTGAATTGGGTACCACTTATGTAGTGGAAATGGGCCACACAATGGGAAGCATTGGTCCAAGCCTTGAATATTGAGTCCATGAACATGTATCCTAGGAATATCTAAACAAGTGTTGTGACTATTCCCTTGACAAGTGTGATTCACGAACTGGAAAAATTCTAGGCCTAGTTGTCATCATTAACAAAGCATATCCAAGAGGTGAACAAAACCAAGATGGAGAGAGAACATGTTTGGTACATAGTTTGGAAAATCAAAGGGATATATTTCTAATGATTACCTCTCACTATAGATAGGTATTATATCTCCTAACCAACCCTACCACCTAGTAGGTTTTTGGGAAATTTGGCCAATGAATATTGTGAAATCTACAGAGTTTACAGACATCCCCCACAACTTTTATTGATGCTACAAAAGTACACTCTTTCCCCAACTACAATACTCTAGGCCCTTATGTAGGCCAAACATCCATGGTACAAAGAATTGTTGGGCCTTACAAGCACTTGCAAAGTGGTTTAAGAGAATCTCTTTTCAGGGGGAAGAAGAAAGTGTTGGAGCTACTTAAGGTAGAGACTAGGAGGAATAAATGGAATATGAACATGCCCTATAAGATGTTATAACTATGATGAGATGGGACATATCTTTGATTATTGTCCACATCCAAGGAAAATGCAATGTGGTGACTACAAGACCATGGGTCATGTACTTGAGGATTGTTCAAACCTAATAACAAAATTAGAGACAAGGATGTGATGGTGTAACATGAACTTGGTGAACTCTAAACCTAGAAATATCATCAAGGTGGGGAACCCAAGGATTAATGTAATAACCAGGGGAGGGGCTCAGATAGGTGCTAATGATGATATCATGGAGCCTTTTCACATTAGAAATATGCTCCTATAAATCCCATTTTTTTATGTAGCCAAACAAAAGGATTGCTTTAAGGAAGATTTGGAAGCACTATGAGAAGATGCTACTACAATAAGAATTGATGCAATCTGTAGTACCACTAACCATAATAATACTATTTTTCCATGGATAGGGAGGAAAGTACTAGGACCACAACCCAAAGTCACAGGAGAAGCCCACCTTTCATAGATAATTTCAGACCTATTATATTCTCTCATTAAAATTCTAGATGATTAAAGTTTAATAAGGAAGTTGCAGTCATCCTTCAACTAGTTTATTAAGGGAGGGAGGAGGAATCCATACATGCCCATCTACCCAATATACAAGTTCAACTGGTCAAGAAAAAGTTAGAAACCTAGAATTGGTCGAGATCCATGAGTGATTCGAAAAGATCTTTTACACGACTATGGTTGAATTATTATGCATGTGTTCATTAACTAATTAAGGAAGCTTAATGAAATATGAAGAAGATATGAGAATATATCAGAGCCACATAAACATGTACAAAACTAAAATGAATCAATAAACAACAACAAACCATAACACCAATGTGATAACGAAGTTTGACAATCTCGCCTACGTCTCTGGGCCTTTGTCTCAGTGGGTGATGCTTTCTTATTTCTGTTCAAAGCTCAATAAGTGCATCACAGTAGTGCCAAAAGGCTAAAATATTGATCTGGTATTGTTCTCCCAGATCTCTAGAACCCAACAGAAGAAACGACACTCAAATTAGATGGCCGAAGCTCCCATAAATGGCTCGCAAAGGAGCGCTCCTCAATAGCTTCCTTGCATAAAAATGGTTGTGGATTGGGTTTCCTTCATCATAAATATGATATGAATCTCTTCCCATAGCCTCAATAAGGCCTAGTTTATATAGATCTAAAATTGGTATTCATATCTCAACTTCCTCCCAAGATCTGGCCTAAAAAAGGGCCCAATATCCCCCCAAAATGGGCCAAAACCTCCAAAAACAGTTGAAGAAATCAACTAAAATCACTATTCTAAAGTTGAAAAACCACTTTAGTGCATAAATAAAGGGATAAGCCCCTTAAATCCTGGTGTGCACCCCTTAACTCAATCACATGGAAAAAATGTGGCCAAGCGTCAGCCCAAAGGGTTGCGCGCTGGCCCCTAGCCTGAAATACCTGGTCATATGGCACATACACAAAGGACTGCGCTCCTAAACACGCACCCAAAAAGTGGTCACCACCCTTGAATATATGCAATAGCCCAATTCATAAGACAAATGTCCGCCGATCGTTATGTAGTGGTGCCCGCGCCCATTTTTGGTGGCTAGTTATATGGACAAGCAAATCCGCGGGTTGGGGCTAGGCCCCAGCCCCTTTTCACCTCCACTTCAACCTTTAACACACTTTAAATATTATATTGCCAATAAGGTATAACAAGTAATATAGTGGTGCAATGGAAATCCGCCTTATCTAAAGCAATTTCCCGTACGTGAGGTTGGGGGTTCAATTCCGGTCTGCTCCACAATTTTTCCATAAACCTAAAGACCAACCACTCGGTGCCACATGGCACCACCTTATTCAATTGAAGTATTTGCCACTTGTAAACATGGGATTGGTCCAAGTCTTCTTCTCGATCAAAAACCTACCACATCAACACACCTTCCACGTGTCTTCCCTCTCAGCGCCATATCTTTCCATGTGTCACCATTCAGTAGGGCCACGTGGCACTTGTACGAGCATACCACATGTCACCCTTCCAAAGGTGACATGTCTCACATCCTGGTTGGTCCACGTCAACTGCATGGAACCTGCCAACTGTACTGCCACATTAGTTGGACGGTCGTACGGGATGTACAATCATCTTCCACGTGGGACTGTACAGACTGTACAGTCACCCTTTTTTGCATGTTTGACAAAACAAACAAAATTTGATATCACAAGAATACAACGTCTGTTTCAGACCGTTCAAGTTGTGTTGGGTTCATATCAATGAGGCCTACGCACACATTTTTTTTGAATTCATTATGAGAACATTGATTTTTAGGCCTTTCTAAGCCCCATCAAGCTCCTAGATTCGAATCTGGATCACACCTCCCCACTAAAGGACCTTTTGGTCCCCAAAAGGTTACTGACCAATCAACAAGCTCGAGATAGGCCACCTGACTTGTCCTCTGTCTCTAAACTCTGTCCTATGCACCTGTCTCATCAAGATCAACTGTAACACAATCATGACAACTGACAACATATTGTTAGCCATTTGAACCCTGTCACATCTTACTGAAGCCACTATCATCCATGTAGACAACATTACTAATGATAGCATAAAAAATATGACTTCAAATGAGTTGATATACTGTAATATTTTCACGACATGAGCTTATCTTGAAGCAAATTGTGATTGATTTTCCATTCAACAATCATTTCATGTTCTTGCTTAAGATCGATTACTTCATTTGAAACAATTATTGGTTTGTTTCTTTCTTGAACTGCCTTCTTTAATTGATCCATTGTTTGAAGAGTTTTATTTTCCTTAACATGATGAGCATGAACCACATAATCTTGACCTGCTTTGGTTAATTGATATTGATTCTTTGTCTTGTAGAAGATTGCCTTACGATCATATAAGTATGAACTACCTAAGACCATTCACATTCACTTAACTGCACTACATCACATGTTACCTCGTCCACATACTTAGATGAAATAGAAAATTTGATTGTGCACTGCTTTGTTATGTGCATTTGATGATGGTTGCTTATCCATTTAAGTGTGTATGGCTTATGATGCACTAGTGTTTTTAACCCCAATTGCTTAACCAATTCCTCTGAAATTATATTAGATTGAGATCCATTGTCGATTAGTGTATCAACCTTAGTGTATCGCATGATAACCCTTATATGAAACAAGTTACTTCTATAATCAATTCCTTCACCAATTTTACCTGTCATACCAACCAATGAGACCTTAGATTCGTCACCTGAATCCGATCCCAAGTTTGTTGGTCGTGTTGTTGTTGAAACTATTCCCCCTCCCTTCTTTTCCTTGAACCACTTTTCCCTCTTCTTGGGATGCAACTGCCAACAACGGTCCTCATCATGTCCCTCTTTCTTGCAATTCTTGCAAGAGGTCCTCTCTTCCTTTTCTGTCACTGAATTTGACTTCTTGCCATGCCATTTCCTCTTGTCCTCTTTCCTTGAAGATGATTCCCCTGATACACCAACACATGTTTTCCCTGCTTCAATGTATGTCACTTGAACAAAAACCTTATCAAGATTAGTTGGTCCAAACATGAATACAATGTTTTGAATATGTGCAGGTAAACCTCCTATATACTTCATAAGAGTTTCTTGGGTATGTAAAGGAATATCTAACATCAATGCCATTTTTCAAAATCCATCTGTGTATTCTTGCACTATTTGTCCTTTTCTTAGTTTTAAAGCTTTCCATTCAATTAACGCTTTCTCTTTATAACCCAAAGGATGAATTGTTTTCTAAGTGCAGAAATGAAACTTTTCCATGATGGAAATACATTACCCACTTGTTGCGTTCCATTTTGAAACTTTCTTTTCCACCAGATGAGTGTTGTGCCTGCAAGTCTCAAAGATGCCAACTTGATCTGAGTTGCATCATCCTTGATTTGTTGCACACTACAATAAACCTCCATCTGTCTGACCCAATTGCCAAGTCTCTCTGCATTGACCTCACCATCATACATAGGTAATTCGAATTTAACATCAAGTTTTAATAAAGGCATTTCATTCTTATGTTTATGAACATGTTTCTTTGCATTGGATTTAGAACTTGAACTTGAAGAAGAAGGAGAAGAAGGAGGTGATGATGGAGGTGAAGGAGGAATTTGAGGTGGATCCTCTCCCTCTTCACTTTTTCCCTTTGAATATTCACCCAGATTTGGTTTCTTATGTTCCAAGTAATCTTCATACAAAACCTTCATCATCTCCGACATGGTAAAGAAATATTTTCGAAACTCTTTCTCATCTTGAGAAAGTCCCTCTTTCGATGCCATATTCTCGGTGTGAGAAGCTCTCTTTATCAATACAATTAATGGATTCTCTTCAACAAGCTTTCCTTCACCATGATGTATATTTTCCCTGGTTAACATGCAAAACTCAAATCCAAACGTCAACTAGATCTGATACCACTTGATCCGAAAATATCTTTTACCCGACTATGGTTGAGTTATTATGCATGTGTTCATTAACCAATTAAGGAAGCTTAATGAAAGAGGAATAAGATATGAGAATATATCACAACCATATAAACATGTATAGAATTGAAATGAAGCAATAAACAACAACAAACCATAACACCAATGTGATAACGGAGTTCGACAATCTCACCTACGTCTCTGGGCCTTTGTCTCAGTGGGTGAGGATTTCTTATTTCTGTTAAAAGCTCAATAAGTACATCACATCAGTTCCAAAAGGATACAAGACTGATCTGGTCTTGTTCTCCCAGATCTCTAGAACCCAACAGAAGAAACGACACTCAAATCGGATGACCGTAGCTCCCAGAAATGGCCCACAAAGGTGCGCTCCTCAACAACTTCCTTGCATAAAAATGGTTGTGGCTTGGCTTTCCTTCAGCATAAATATGATCTGACTCTCTTCCCATGGCCTCAAGAAGGCTTGGTTTATATATAGCTAAAGTTGGTATCTATATCCCAACTTCCTCCCAAAATATGGCCTCAAAAAGGGCCCAATATTCCCCAAAAATGGGCTAAAACCTCCAAAAATAACTGAAGAAATAAACTAAAATCACTATTCTAAAGTTGAAAAATCACTTTAGTGCATAAATAAAGGGCTAAGACCCTTAATCCCCGGTGTGCGCCCCTTAACTCAATCACATGGAAAAAAGGTGGTCAAGCGCCAGCCCAAAGGGCTGCGCGCTGGCCCCTAGCCCGAAATACCTGGTCATATGGCGCATACACAGAGGACCGTGCTCCTAAACGCACACCCAAATAGTGGTCACCACCTCTGAATATATGAAATAGCTCGAGTCCTAAGACAAATTTACATCGATGTTTATGTAGTGGCGCCCACGCCCCTTTTTGGTGGTTGGTTATATGGACAAGCAGATTCGCAAGTTGGGGCTAGGCCCCAACCCCTTTTCGCCTCCGCTTCAACCTTTAACACACTTTAAATATTATATTGTGAATAAGGTATAAAAAGTAACATAGTGGTGCAATGGAAATCCGCCCGGCCTAAAGCGCTTGCCCGTACGTGAGGCTGGGGGTTCAATTTTGGTCCGCACCACAATTTTTCCATAAACCTAAAGACCAACCACTAGGTGCCACATGGCAACCCAAGTTTGGGCCACATGGCACCACCTTATTCATCCAAAGTATCTGCCACTTTTCAACACGGGATTGGTCCAAGTCTTATGTTCAGTCAGAAATATGCCACATCGACACACCTACCACGTGTCTTCCCCGTCAACATCGTACCTTGCCACGTGTCACCGTACGATAGGGCCACATGGCACATGTACGAGTGTTCCACGTGTCACCCTTCTAGTGGTGACATGTGTCACATCTTGGTTGGTCCACACCAACTGTAGGAAACTTGCCAACTGTACTACCACGTCATCTGTACGACCATACGAACTATACAATCAGTTTCCACGTGGCACTGTACGGACTGTACAGTCACCCTTTTTTGCCTGTTTGAAAAAACAAACATAACGCGATATCAGGAGAATACGACATCCGTTTGAGCCCATTCGAGTTGCGTTGGGTTTGTATCGACGAGGCCTACGCACATGTCTATTTTGAAGCAATTATGAGAACATTGATTTTTAGGCCTTTCTAAGCCCCATCAAGCTCCTAGATTCGGATCTGGATCAATGGGTATGAAATTCATGAGGTCATGTTGTACCTAAGATCCAATGTGAACATCCTTCCCAAGAAGTCATGGGAGATTATGGGAACTATGTGCCTAGTATACTTTCCCATCCAATTGTAGCTAGCAAACCACTATGGGATTTATCCCATCGATCGCCTAGAGAATGTTGAGGTTAACCAAGGAATTATGAAGACAATGGTGGATTTTGAATTCATCAAGATAGTAGATGAGAAACACACGTATTCTACACTCTTTGGGTTTGAATAGGCCAATGACAATGAAGCCATCATCAACTTTAAGAAGGGGAAATGTTTTTTAAGCAGGTGGGACAAGAGTGATGTAACCTATTGATCTTATCAAGGGAGATTGGTACATAGAACCAATGGATAATTTTATGGATGGTACAATGATTGATCAATTATACAACTTTATGAATGGGATGTGGGATGATTATGTTAACCCTATGACCAATGGAGCACTGAGTTGGTGCAATGTTTTCTTCTATGACTCAGATAGATAAGATGCATTCTAGGATCGACAAGAATGCAACTAAAAGATTTAATTTTTTCATTACACTATGATTAGGTCAGTGCACTAGATTGGTACATAGTTGAGGGACCCTCCCATATTTGATGGCATTGGAGATGTAGAATAATTTATGGAAGACATGAGCTTAATGACCCAAAAAAAACAACTAGTGCTGGCACTAGATGCAACATTGAGGCCCACTCCCTCTAGATGGTGGGATATGTATAAGGAAAACTTGAAAAGTTGGGACGAGGTTCAACCAATGTTGTGGCATAGGTTCAACCCGACACCTGAGCATTGGGTTATAAATACTCTAAGAGTAGCACAATACCCAATTTCCTTCATTGAATTGTACGAAAGGGAGACTAATCTAGTCTTTCATATAGATAGTTGCATCAATAAATTGATCATAGAGGGATGCCCCTAGTTGTGTTGGGTTCATATGTTCATCTACACCTTAGGGCCGATACTTAAGGCATGCAAGTGGGGAACCACTCAAGCAAGGGTTTTGTTCAAACTTCTCATATCTAGGTAAGACTCTTGGTGTCACGTATTCTCTTAAATGTGTTAAATAATTTATGTTTGACAAAAAGTTGTATGGACAAAGAGAATACTTTTGTGAGGTTCATCAACAAAGGTTGTGACTGCAAGACCTAGTAAGAAGTTGGAGTGATGGAAAGTTAACCTTCCAGTATTGTGCTAAGGTATATTTAAAACCAAAGGAATATGATGATCCAATGAATTTAAGGCATTTGGAATTCAAGGAATTAGAAGGATAAAGGTCTGTAAAAGAAACAATAAATGATTAACTGAGAAGATATACAAGGAACCACTAAAGATCAAACAATTGAATATTGTCACAGAACAACAAGCTTGGTTGGATTCCATTGGAGATTATTGGGACAATGGGATCATATTTAAGGTTGTGGTCCTGCTCAAGGAATATTTGGATCTATTGCCCATAACTTCATAGATATTAAGTGAATCCAGGAAGAGATTGGTGAGATATGGATTGAATTGAAACTATACTCTAATCCAATCAAGAGAAGGCCATATCACTAAATCCTAGAATAAAGGAACAAGTAAAATAATTAAACACTTTCGGTGTGGTTAATATGTCTTATGGAGAATTTGGACTAGATCAATCTAATAGTGATCCAAGATAAGAAGTCAAGAGGTATGGGTATCAAAGTTTGCTTGGATTTTTAGGTGATGAATGCAACTTGCATTTATGATCCCTTTCTCGCCCCCTCTAGCAATGAATTATTAGATCACGTGGCTAGTAAAGAACCTATTCATTCGATTATGGATTCTTAGCATACCATCATGACCAAATAATAGGAACAAGAGAAAGGAAGATGGACTTCACAATAGAATGGGGATCCTATACATATAATTTCATGACCTTTGACCTAAAGAACACACCAACATTATTTTCCATGATTGTCGTACAAACATTTCGTGAGTATATTCATAAATTTTTGGAAAGTGTATCTAGTTGACTAAAGTATTTGCAGTCTACTGAAAGATCATGTTGCAATGTTGTGCCTCATGTTTGAAATATGACATCAATTGTAATTATCCTTGAACTTGAAGAAATGCATCTTTTGCACACCTTTTTGCACATTGTTGGGTCATACTGTTTACAAGGATGCTGTTCAAGTAGATCCAACAAATATTATAGCCAATGTCAAATTGGAGCCGCCAACTAATATCCATACATTACAGTTGACTCTTGGATACCATAAGAGGTTTATCAAGGGGTACATCACAATAATTGCATCAATGGAATGTATATTGAAGAAATCATGGGAATTTGCATGGAATAAAAAGTGTCAAGCCTTTTTGGACATTCTCAAGGAAAAACAAATGAATACACCAATCCTTTTTTTCTGAAATGGGCCCTCAAATTTCATGTACACATAGATGCCTTGGTCATTTCTTATCACTCTAAGAGTGATATTGATGCAACCAAGTGGACCACACTATATGCTTCACTAGTAGAACATTGTCAAAGGTAGAACACAACTACACAAGTACTAAGAGAGAAGGGTTGGAAATGGTCTACACCCTACAAAAGTTCAGGCACTAACTACTTGGTTGGCATTTTAAGTTTATCTTGGTGAATAAATAGTTTTGGAAGGTCTCATCTATAGGTGTCCTATGTTGTTTCAGTTTTATTTCAAAGTAATTGTGAAGCCAAGAAAGAATGACGTTGAAAATATAATTCTTTGTAATTCTTAATTCTTTGGGCATAAAGAGATTTAAAAATCAACTTTGTCGTTCGTCGGGATCGAACACAAGTCACACAGAAAACAGGCAGGAATACTTACCACCATACTACAACGACAAAGTTGATGAATTGAAAATTTATCATAAATGAATAATTTCAAAATAGGATTAAACATCATAAATGAATAATTTGAAAATACGATTAAACAAAAATTTACAAGTATATTTGTGGAATCAAATCCAACAGTCTTAGCGTCGATAGCTAACTGAGTTACAAAGAAAAATTTGGACCTCATTTTGTTCCTTGTCTTCTCTCTATATTAATATAGTGGAATTACTTCCACGCTTCTCCATGTGGGATTAACTACGCTACTCATAAATGAATGAATTGAATCGAATTCATTAATAACTCTTTGATGACTAACGACAAGGAGCTTCATCCATGGCAATTTTTTTTGAACCAATAGAAGGAAGAAGAGTCCATTTCTTACACTTAATTGAAAACACCTTCCAGAACCTATCAACCACATTTAGCATGATGTCAAAGTTATGTTAAGAGGTTGGTAGGTTTGTGAGAAAAAACAACAATACTAGCTCACAAGGTATGCATAATCCATGTTTTTTAGGCTATTTTGGTTATGGCATAATAAATACATGCATGAATATACTTCTCCATAATTATTTAGAAGTAAGTATTTCTACATAAATTCTTAACTCTTTTGAATCTAAAAACCACATATTTAACTTAGAGTAATGTTTTTCCAAAATAAGCTTATATTATTTTTATCTTTTTGGTACACATACATGTTCAAGGTGATGGATGAGATTGTGTGTTTATGGCGATCGATGAAATTGTGTTTTAGATAATAGTAGGTGATAGATTTTCTTGCATAGTGAATTTGAGAGATTGGTGCCACATGTGAGTTTTTTTTATATTGTCACAATTGTCACAATAGTTGTGGGTTGCATGGCCATATCTATCTAATATGGTTAGCAAAGTTTTTTTTATGGTTGTGATTTATTTAGAAATATAGAATAAAATTTATTGTGTCACATTTTGAAGTATGTTATAGTAATGTTATCCATTTGAGTTTTCATACAATCTACAACTTGATTTGGGTTCGCACAAATTACAAATTTTTGTAGTCACAACATATAATCGCATTCTCATCAATATTGTAGTGTTTCTATTAGTGATATCCTTAAATAAGTACATACAGCTCTTGGTTATGAGAAAATTACTTCTTGAAAGTGTCGCTTAATGTCTTTGAGTGGTATGCAACATAGTGTTTGAATTGCATCTATGTTATTCCCACAACACATGTTTCCAAGCTATCTTATAACTATTTTCTTTGTCAATTTGGAAAGTAAAATCATTTGACAAATCAAAGATTTAAAGTGTTTTTTTAACATTAATCAACTCATCTACTATATAATATCCCTTCAAAGTTTTGTTGATTAAGGTTGGTTGTCATTCATGTCAACCCTTGAAGAAAGTCCGGTAGAGAATTCTGGAAGCACAAAGGTTTGGGTAATAGAAACAAGGTTGTTTCATGTATAATGGTATGAGTTTTGATATATTTGCAGGTAATACTATTCTATATGGATAGTACATGTCATGCCATTTTTGGTGGTATGTGGAACGTCACATAAATCTTCACGGTTTGAGAGTTATGACCTTACGAAGTTGGAGGACCTTCATATGTAGGCTTGAAGCCCCAAAATGTCAAAGAAGTCAAAGAGCTTGCAAAGAAGAAATTATTATTTAAATGGTAAAGAAAAGTGACAAAGTCAAGGAGGATTATTTAAATAACAAAGTGAAGTGACAAAATCAAAGAAGATTATAAAGTGAGGTGACAAAGTTGAGGAATATTTAAATGATAAAGAAATGGAGAACTTTCTAATTATGGAAAGTGGTTAACCCTAAAATGAGGAAAATAGGTTAAGTGGCCTAGAAATGGGTTAAGTGACCTAAAAATAGGTTAAGTGACCTAGAAGTGGGTTAAGTGACCCAAAATATGCTTTTAAGGAAGCTACTTGGAGAGTATAAATAAGAGGCAAGGCTCTCTCATTTCACATCACACTTGAGCATATTGAATATCTATAGGTGACTGAGGTAACCAAATGATATCTAAGCCGAATTTCAGAGGGAAGGTAAAGAAAAGAAGGCCAGAATTCAAGGGAGGATAAATTATTTTGATGATGCTTTCTAAGGTATGTTATTTACAGACCATCTCACCATTTTTGCAATAACTTTTTTTCTAGAATGATTCAGATCGTGCAATTGATAGTGCATTGAAAAAACATATCCAAGTATCCATGGTAAAAAATTCAGCTTGTGGGTCATTGTATTTTTGGAGTTACACTCCGTGGAAAATAGGGTTTGTGGCTAGGCCTGAAACTAGTCTAAAACAACTGTTTCGGGTAAAAATGTCATAACTTCTTCATAACATATCCAAATTCAGTTAGACCAAAATGTGTTGGTTAGATTAAAGTCTGTAGTATTCCATGTAACATTTTCATGTCCATTCAACAAATATTCCATTTGGGGAATGCTATACAAGGTCACTCTCTAGAATAAGCCAGAATTCAACAAGGTATGCCATTTTTGCTATAACTCCTTTTCTGAGAGGTTCCAAGTAGTTCCACTTGGAGGAATTACATTAAAAAAATTGAATAACATTGTGTACTATTTTCAGATCTTTATTCATTAAATGTACATAGTTATGATTATTTCAAGTTAGGGTTGTTGACTAATCCCAAACTAGTCATGTGAGACTAAAGAAAAGGTTGATGAAAATGCTAGTCTCTTGTTGTGAAAGTTAAGGAAGGTTTGCAGGTATGTGATCATATAAACCAGGTCTATTACAGAGTTACAAATCATATTTTGATGATGAAATTGATGAGGGATTTTGGTTAAGGTACATGTTGGGTACATGGTTGAGACAACTAGTTGATGAGTTGGCACATACATGAGGTGTATAGTTGATGATGTTGATACATTTTAATGAGTCATAGTTGATGAGTAGTTGACACATGATTGGTACATACTTGGTACATGGTTGGATGCACTTGTTTATGGTACATGTTGATTACAGGTTGTTTTGGTATAGGTTGGTGCATGGTTGATGCACTTGTTTATGGTATAGGTTGAGGTACAGGTTGATGCATGATTCAGGTTTATTGGTACAGGTTTCCAACTGTATATCTCACAGTGATAGTGTGGCAATGGTTCCATCATTCTACTTCTACTTCAGGGTGGTTGGACGGGGCAAGGACAGGTGGTTGTAGCCACCTTTTAGTTGTAGCCGGAGAACATAGGGGGTTGTAGCCTCCTTTTGGTTGTAGCCAGAGAATAGGGGAGTTGGAGCTTCTCTCAGGTTGTAGCCTGAGAAACAAGGGGGTTGGAGCCTCCTTCTAGTTACAGCTGAAAAACAAAGGAAGTTGGTGCTTCCAATGAATGTTATTCTTCAAGACATATAAGAAAAAACATTTTGTGGTTTTATCCCTCTTTGGGTTTCCACGTAAAACACTGTTGTACTGTGTATGTGTATGATTGTTCATTTGTTCATTGCTTATTTACTCTGCAGTTATTGGCTGATAATGCTACATTGATATAACACTTGGATTATATGGTTAAAAATGATTAAATTTCTCTATTATTGATTCACCCCCCTCTTAGTAATCCAACAATTGGTATCAGAGCAGGTTCCTTCAGAAATCAGGTTAACCATTGAAAGGTAGATCATGGAGAGCAACAACTTATATACAAATGGAATACCATAGTTCAATGGACATAAGTATGCATTTTGGAGCATAAGAATGAAAACATGTATACAGGCATAGGGATTTGAAATTTGGCAATCAATTGTAGATGGATACACAACACCAGCAGTTCCAACATAGTTACCAACTTAACGAGAACTCTACAGAGTTCTCATTTTTTGGGGGGTCCAATTTTTTACCCCGTTTTTAAAAATGGTGCTACCGGTAGCACCCCCTCTCCCTTTTTAGGTGGTTTTTCAATATTTTAAATTTTTCAATCCACAATGTTTACACATTTTTTTTTTAAATGCTTATTTTTCATCTATTTTCAGTTTTTTTAGTTTTTATTTTTATTTTTTTTAATTCAATGGTGTTTTTAGTCATTTTTCCATGCTTCTTTCAATCTTAAAAATATTTTTTACCATTTACTTTTTTGAAGTTACGATTTTTCATATAATTGTGCCTTCTTAATTAATTTATTGTTCCATACTTTTAAAATATAGTGGAAAACACCATTCTTAACACATTGTTTACCTTTACTTCAATACATGGAAAAAATTGTAGTTAAATAACATTGATTTTTAATATTTAACAAAAAAATATAATTCATTTTTTTTTTTATAAATTAAAAACT
>ML788831.1:345920-391566 GCA_009831015.1 Picea engelmannii
TTATTTTTATTTTTTTAATTGAATTTATAATATATTTTTTTAAATGTGTTTTTTGGTCATTTAAAAAAAAAAATTATTTGTGAAGATTTTGTTCTTTCTATTTATTTGTTTTTTAATGTAAATTAAAAAAATAAAAAATAAAATTTGTAAATAATTTTTCAAGGGACCATTTGGAGTCCAATTTTGGGTGGTTTATTTACATAGGGTTTTGTTGTCAATATCACAGTTTCAATTAGGTCGTAAATAGCTATGATTTTCATGTTTAGGAAAAAACAATTTTTGTATGTAGCATCACTTTTTGATTTAGGTGTTGATTTTAAGGTTTTTCTGAGCTACTGTCTGAGTTTCGAAGGCCATGTTCAAAAAATGTTGTAATTTTGACCACTTTTTGATTTGGGGGTTGATTTTCATGTTTTTTTACGCACAAATATGGGTTTTAAGGGCCAAAGTCCTCGTTTTGAGGTCACAGTTCTCGTTAAGTCGGTAACTATGTTTTCCGCCAACAAATGACAAAGTAGTGAAACTCAGTCAGAATAATTCCAAAGACAAAAACGCACTTCTGAATGGTCTTAGTGAAACGGTATTCACCAAAGTTGCACATTGTAAATCCGCTAAAGAGATTTGGGACAAACTTCAAAATATTTATGAAGGAGATTCAAAATTCAAAACAACAAAGCTTCAAACTTACAGAGGTTAGTTTGAACAACTTAAGATGAAGGAAGATGAGAATATTGCAGCTTACTTTTTACGAGTTGATGAAACAACAAATGCAATCATAGGATTGGGAGAAGAAATCAAAGAATCTGTAATTGTTAAAAAAGTATTAATATCTCTTCCTATGAGATTTGACCCTAAAATATCAGTACTAGAAGAAAGATCAGATCTAAACTCAATAAGCATGAACGAATTACATGGAATCTTCACAACATATGAAATGTGAACTAAACAGGAAAATCCAGATATAAAATAAACAACCTTCAAAGCATCCAAAAAGTCAAAGTAAAATGGAAGGCAAAAAGAAGAACATAGCAGCAACAATGACGTCTCAGAAGATGATGAAGAAGTGGCCAACTTTGTCAAAAGACTGAACAAGGGAACCAACGGTAGGTATAGAGGTAAGCTTCCTTTAATTTGTTTTAATTGTGATGGTATTGGTCATTTTGGTAACAAATGTCCTTATAAGAAAAAGAGAAATGATGAAGGTTACTCAAAAGACAAACAAACATATAAAGGAAAAAGAACCACAAAGAAAGTTTTCAAGACAAGCTTATGCACCAAAGAAGAAATCTCATCATCAGATGAAGATGAAGTCAATGACAGTGAGACCGAAAGAGTTCTATTCATGGCAGTAGAAGACTCTGATGAAGAAGACTCCGAAGAAGAATATGAAGAAGTCAAAGAAGAATATGAAGACGTCAAAGAAGAAATTGAAGAGGCAGAAGTTGACTACCGAGAGGAATTAATGTGTGCCATAGAAGAGAAAAGAAGAAAAACAAGAAACTACAAGCAGAACTAGACAAGAAAGAAGACACTCAAGAACTAGAACAAATGATCACAAATTTGAAGGTTCAAATAGAATAAGATAAAAGAATTGAAGAAGCACTAAAAGAACAACTAGAATAAAAAGACAATATTATTGGAAATTTGGAAGTAGAGATTGTCACATTAAGAAATGATCTTCAAAAGAAAAATATGAAGAACAACTCAAAAGTTTTGGATGATATTATTAGCAATAAAAAATCTCATCATGACAAGTCCAGACTTGGATACAATCAGACAGAAAAATGATCAATCTCCAAAACAACAGAGCAAAAAACATATCCAAAAATCTTTGCATAAACAATCAAGGGGGATAGGAAGATCTACAAGGAAGATTACAGGGACACTCCTCCACCGAGAAGATTCAGATTTCATGATAAAAAATCGACAGATAGGCCTCAGGAAGAAGACGAATTCATAAGAGTACCTCCTTTCTAAAGATCTTCAACTCCCAGGTATCAAACTATATTTTTTGGTTTATGTTATGCATGTAATAATTTTGGACATAAAGATGTGAATTGCAGAGCTAACAACAGGAACAAAAACAACTTTGAAAGTCATACATGAAGGGGTTATCCAAGAAGGCCTAGTGAAACACAGAGAATAAGTTACAACATGTTTGAATCTTTGAGCAATGAAGTGGAATGTTACAAATGTAACAATTTTGGACACATGGCCAAAGATTGCAGAATGACAGTCCCTCCTAGAGAACGTCAACAAAATAACAACAATCACATATATGAACCTCAGAAAAGGACATGGATAAGAAAGTAGGATTAGTATAGCAATGAAGATGTACACTTTCTCTACAAGCTAAGAAGAAGAAACGTGGTTTGTATGTTGATAGTGGGTGTTCAAAACACATGACACTTGATAGAGACATATTTCTTACATTACGAAAGGAAAGAGATGGATCAATCTCCTTAAAAAATGATGATTAAGCCAAAATCATTGGAAAAGGCAAAACCAGAATTGGGAACAAGAATACAAAGGAAAAAAATGTTCTACTAGTAGAAGATATGAAACATAATCTTCTAAGTGTGAGTCAAATGTGTGACCAAGTTCATAAAGTTACTTTCGATTCACAAAAGTGCGAGATAAGAAAAGAAGGTTCATGAAAATTGATTGCTACAACTGCGAGAACTTCAAGCAACATATATGTGTTAAGTGAAATTGGAAATTAAAAGCGTTGTCTAGGAAAGGAAGATGAAAGTTGGCTATGGAACAGAAGAATGGGTCACATAAATTTTGATGACCTTGTCAAAGTAAGAAAAAGAGAAGAAGTTAGAGAAATTCCCCAGATCATGAAACCAATCAACACTTTATGCAAGCATTGTCAACAAGGAAAGAAAAAAAAGACCAGGTTCATATCAAAAGAATATTCAATGACAAGACCACTGAAAATTGTGCATACTGATCTAGTTGGACCAACTACAATAAATGGATTAAAAGGTGAGAAATAGTTTATGTTATTAGTTGATGATTATACAAGAATGACCGCAGTTTTCTTTGTCAAGAATAAGTCAGAAGCTTTTGAAAACTTCAATATCTACAAGGAAATGGTTGAAAATGAAATGGATTCAAAAATCAAATGCTTGAGATTTGATAATGGAGGAGAGTTCACTTCAAAGGAATTTATGGACTATTGCAACAGTCATGGAATAAAAAGACAATTCTCCTTTGCTAGGACACCTCAACAGAATGGAGTTGTTGAAAGAAAGGACATGACAATACAGGAAATGGATCGAACAATGCTAATGGATTCAAAATTGATAGACATTTTTTGTACACAGACAGTGCATACAAAAATTCACATTCAAAACAGAGTAATGCTCATAAACAACACTGAAAAAACTCCTTACGAGCTATGGAAAGGAAGACCAACAAATGTAAAGCACTTCAAAGTTTTTGGAAGCAAATGCTACATCAAAAAAGAAGATGGCAGAATGAGAAAGTTTGACTCTCATGTGGACAAAGGAGTACTTGTTGGTTACTCAAGTACAAGAAAATGATACAAGTGTTACAACCTGAGATTGAACAAAGTGGTGGAAAACATCAATGTAACAATTGTTGAAATAGGTAGACAACAATTAAAGGAAGAAGAAAATGAATCAATGGAACAACTTTTTGAAGAAGAAACAAAAGATGAAAAACAGAGGGAAGACGAAGAGGATTCGACAGAAACATAAGAGCAAGTTCAACAAGTAACTCCAAAAAAATCTAGCAGACGAGTACAAAAGAATCATCCTTCAGATCAAATTATCAGAAACAAAGACGCAGGAATTGAGACTAGAAGAAGAATATGTTCATCATAACAAGCGCACCTAACACTCACATCTACGATTAAACCAACCTATTTTGAAGAGGCCAACAAGGATGACTTTTGGAACAAGTTCATGGATGAAGAATTGGATCAAATAGAGAAAAATGACACTTGAGAATTGGTTCCAAGACCAAAGGATAAGAATGTGATTGGCACAAAGTGGGTATACATGAATAAATTGAATGAATATGGACAAGTTACAAGGAACAAAGCCAGATTGGTATGTAATGGATATGCACAGGTTGAAGGAATCGACTTTGAATAAACATTTTCCCCAGTTGCCAGAATGGAAGCAATCCGATTGCTTTTAGCTTATGCATGCTCCACAAATATTAAAGTGTATCAAATGGACATAAAATCAACTTTTCTGAATGGGGAACTTGAATAAGAAGTCTACATTGAACAACCAGAAGGATTTCAGTTGTCAGAGAACGCAAATTATGTATGTAAATTAAAGAAGGCCTTGTATGGTCTAAAACAGGATCCTAGAGCATGGTATTCTAGATTGGATAAATATCTACAACAAGAAGTGTTCAGAAAGAGAAGTGCAGAAAACAACCTCTACATCAAGGTAAGTCAAGATAATATTTTATTAATTGAAGCTTATGTTGATGGTATTATTTTTGGTAGTGATGATGGCAGGTTAAGCCAGAAATTTGCAAAGGATATGCAAAATAAATTTGAAATGTCATTACTTGGAGAACTATCCTTATTTTTGGGACTTCAGATACGTCAAAGAAATCGAGGAATTTTTATTTCTCAAACCAAGTATATTAGAGAAATGATAAAGACGTTTGGAATGGAAGATTGCAAACCAATTATTACTCCCATGCAAACCGGTTGCAAGTTAATCAAAGATGATGATTCAAAGTCTACAGATCAGAGACAATACATGTCAATGATTGGTAGTGTTGTCACAGGGGTAGACCCAGGGTTCAATGATTCAACAATGCACCAACAAAACTCTAACTATCGACCCTTTCGACAACACCTGTGAAGTAGATGAAGTCTCACCCGAGGTAGAGGTAGGGGGGTAGTAGGAATCAGGTGTCTACAACCAATATGGGACACAGATCTATGATTACAATACTTAACAAAGCACTTAAACAACAATATGCATTAGTTCTTGAATCTCATTCATATCGCAGATAAAAACCTTATTATAGATCAACACAGTAACCATAAAGACAAAGTAATTTCATTCATTTAGCACATAACATTAGCTCAGATCTAGCATTCATTCATCTTTACACACTAAGAAACAACATTAGATCCATTCATCATACATGATAACAACAACACTAAGAAGATAAACACATAAACAACATCGCACAAAGCACATCAAGACACAAGATATATGTGGTTCACCCCAGTGTGGGGCTATGTCCACCAACTTCTTCTTCTTCTTTATTAGTCTTCAAGCTCCTTACACTCATCTGCTCCTGTGCACAAAGCCATAGATCTAACTCCGCAATGGACAGATAATTTGCGCACAGTGCACTAGATCCACCTTCCCCAAAATCAGGTCAAGTCACAGAGCCAACTCCTTAATAGCACAAAGCCTTACTTTACACATCCATATTGCACAAAGCAACTTCCAATATCTTGCACTAATTCAAACATACTGTGCACATAGCTAACACTACTTCTTACATCGCTTAGCTACTTCTTATTTATACATTTACAAAAAGGCCTAAACATGGGTAAACCCATGGGCCAACATCCCTGAACCCATTACATAAAACATAAAACTCTTTTTTGGGTCCACAAGTTCGCAAAATAAGCGAGATCCTGTGATCTCAGCTCCGTCTAGGCGCCCCATATTTGACCAGCCTGTCAAAGTCCCAAAAGTGGTCAAACACGACCAATGTTTCCTCAAAACTTGGTCAAGGGCCAATAGGCCCCCAACACTCACTTGTGACTCGTCTCGAGTCACTCAGATATGGGCAACGTACCTTCAAAGGCCTCGAGCTTATCTCGAGCTGCCTTGACTTGTTGCTTTGCCAGAGCCTCCTGCTCGATGAACTTCTGAATCACTTGTTCTATAACAGGCCCTTCTAGGCGTTGTTCCACTATCGTAACCATTTGATCTAGCTGTAAGCCTTATCGTTCAATCTCTTCAAAAATCATGCAGGCTTCGTCCTGCACATGCTGTAATCTCTGTGTAACCTCCATGACTTTGCTCTGGATGGAATTAATCTACTACTGGATTGCGCGTTGTTCCTTGGCACAGGGGTTCTTCTCAAACTTCACCCGAATTTCATTTTTCTCCTTCTGCGCAACTCAAAGTTTCTCTAGGACCTCCTCCTTTTCTTGCTTCAAAGCCTCTGTAGCTTGTTCATTTTCTTCTTGGAATTACTAAAGTCGAGCGTCTGTTGCATCTTCTAATCTTCATAACTGGGTGGGCTCGTCCCCTAATTCTGCAATTTCTGATGAAGAAGGCGCAGTAGGTACTATGCGACGCGAATGGATGGCTTGTTGTATCTCGTTCGACTCCTTCTCTATTCTTTCATACAATGTCTCCTACTTCGCTCCATGTCTCTGCAAGATATCCTATGAAGCGTCCTCCACTAATGCAATGATGAGATCGACATCGTCCACTGTCATCGATATTGACATTCTTCGACCGAGGCTTATTGGTGCGGGTCTTCTTTCTTGTAGAGGGTTTCTGCGGAGAAACCTTCCTTTTCTTCGCTGTTTTGGTCTCTGTAGGGGGATCCTTCGATGGTGTAACTTCATCTTTTCCTTTCTTTTCTCCTTCCTCCCCTTCTTCTTCTGGATTCACTTCGTCTCCTCCTCCTCCTATGGGTGAGTCAGGCTTACTTTCCTCTGAGGCACTGTCCTCCTCATCACTTTCCATGTTCTGCACTTCCTCCTTTTTCTTCTTTTTCTTCGAGCTAGTCTGTCCATCATGTTAGACCTAGGTGACCAAGGGGCTTCCAATTATGTCGGGGTCGAATATTTATGCATATAACATTGGTACATGGAACCTTGATGGCCATTCTTTGGTGATCTCCTCCATGTCTTCGTCGGTCAGCTTATAATAGGATTGCAATTCCTCTTTACTCTCATCCCTGCGCATAGTGATGTAGATAAAGTGTCGATCTGCGTATAACTTCGCTAGCAGTCTATACTGGTGCAATGTATTCAGTTTCATTCGTGGAAATGCTTCAATAGCATGATTCATCCACTGGTAGTAAGTATGGAAGAGAAAATTTGACTTTCACTGCTTCGACATGTCATTTGTATACCACAAGGTGGAGAACCTTGCGGCCAATGGCTCCGATGGCTCAACTTCTTGGGATGTCGCTCCTTCCAGCATCTTCCAATCAAAAAATGTGATCAGTATCAGTAACCAACTGAAATGGAATTCATAGCCTTGATCTAGTTCTTCGCGATAGTCCTTCTCCAGCTCGTTGACAAGGTAACTCGCCCAGTTCATTTGATGTCCTTCTACACACTTCCCTATGAGGTATACTACAAATCCAGTGAGTTGTGTCAGATGGTTCTTTCTGACGATCTTTCCAGCTATAAGTTGACAATCTAGGCACACTACGCCATCTTGGATGGAGGCTACCTTGTAGCCTCGCTTTCCCTTCCCTACATCGCTATAATCCTCCTTTATGCGTTGTTCCAAGGAGAGATCTGAAGTCTTCCCTGGGTAGAACTGATGAGGGTCCAGTCCCTGCATACTCAATCTTGTGATGAGGTGGATTAGCGCCAGATCCACAGTGACCTGCCTGTCGAGCCATAGATATCCTCTGTGATAACAGGTCAAGAGGATTTTAACGCAAGCGTTAACCTCCTGGTGTCGGCCAAAGTGAGGGATATTCATCACATTCAAGATCGTGTACTGCGCGAGCTCCTTTATCCATGACTGGGAGACTATGCATGACTTCTTCCCAATCATCTTCATTAGATACCTATGCAGCATGAGCATCACGTAGTTCTTCCTGTCGCCGAGGTTGAAATCATTGTTCTTCAAAGCTGGGATGTGTCCTAACTGAGGTCCAACTATGCGTATCCCCTTCGGGATGTATGCAGTGATCAACGTGTACTCAAATTCACGTGGGATACTGTCGCGGTTCACCGCGCCAGCCAAAGGCAGTATGTACTCTGACAAGACCGACGAGATCTGCTTCACATTAGCCAGATCATCGTGGTGTTTTCTTCGCTTCTCAGCAGTACGGTTAGAAATTCGTCTAGTCTATGGGGATGCTTCCAATCCTCTAGTTGACGATGCCTGTATTCCTACAGACATGACTCTCTCATCCATGAGGTCTACAAGAATATCCTCCACAGACTTCTCTAATGCACTTGGTTCACCCGACATTCGCACTTGTAAAAAAATAAATCGGGTAAGCGAATGGATAAGCGAGGTAATCAAACTAATGGAGAGGTCTAGAAAGCACAACACGATACAATGGATTCTTTGTTAGCTCAGATAATCACAGGTGGCAAAAAGTGGTCCTGGCATAGCGTCTGATAGGTTAAATAAGCAAGTGTCATAATGGATTCCTCCAATGGGTAGGAATGACTCAATCAATACGAATCCATCCATTATGGCGTGGTCTCAATGGTCCAATGACGGTATTTCCGGAAATAACTGTGTTTCTAGCCGTTCTGGAGTGTCCTTCTAATTTTAGGGGTGCCTCCAATGATCATATAGCTTCATCATGGCAAAGTCCCATTCTGCGTGGTTCTACTATTCTGACGAGGTTGAAGTTCTGCAGATCTTCCTCCTGTGAAGTCTTCCTTCTGTTTTCTGTAGCTTCCTATAGCTTAGATTTCTTTCTATTGAGCTTCTTGGCCTTCTTTCCAGTGATCCGAGCTTCTCTAATAATTTCTGGAATCCTCTTCCCATTTGTATTCTTATTCTCTCCCGGTGAAATAACTTCACACTGCTAATGCACTCTTACAGATTCTGCGGTTAATGTTCCTTCTCTTACTATTTCCGGGGTGGCTATACTTCTTTCTTGCATGGACAGGTTATTTAAGCCTTCCTGGATTTTTTCAACTTCGACTTCTAATTCTCTGGTCCTCTGTTGCTTCAACTTATCCTCTTATTCTTCTATTAGTCGCTCTATTTTTCTCGCTATGAAGTCCCTTAGTTCTTGCTTTTCCTGTTCTGTAGCTTCCTCCTCTGCTTTCCTTCTGATTTGATCCTCCTCAATCCAAGTCTTTCCTAATAAAAGTGGAAAAGGGGCGATGTTCTCAACAAACCTGATAACTTCAAAGTCCTCTTCTGTTGATGTTTCATGAGAAATCATAGGTATGTTAGTAAATCTTCCACATAGGGTTATCATCTTTCTTTTAAACAAGCCTATCCTTCCCAATGAATGTATCATAACATACTTTCCCAAAATTCTGAAGTTCTTAATGGCATAATGTTCACATGTGTTTCTTCATCCAATACATAGTCTATGCCAAAGTCTTGTATTCTTGTGACTATGCATTGTTTCTCTTTCAAGATCTCTAACAAACTGACATCCTTGTGGTCATTCATTGCTTCTTTTAATTGTACTAACATAGTCCGAGCTTTCTCTGATTCTATCTCTTTCTAATTCTCTAACATATCCTTAGTTTCTTGACCTTCTTTATAGTTTTCTTGTCTCATGTTCATATTTTTGACTTTAGCAATCATTCTTGGGAAATCCTCAACCTCATGACCAATATATTTACAACAAGGACAAATAGGACCTATACCAGGGCATTCTTTAGCAAGATGTCCCGACCTTCTGCAATTGTAACACAGTGTCAATCCTCTCTTTCTTTTAAATGAGCCCCAACCTTTCCTGTACTGCGCACTGGGATCACAGTGTTGGACCTGCAATCTGCAAAAAATCTTTCTAGGTTCATGCATCCACTTATTAGTCCAACAATTATTTCTATGCATAGGAATAACATATTTTTCTCTATTTCTATCAAATTTATTCAGATCAACTCTTTCTTCTAACTTTTCCCTAGTTTTCAGACTAGGACAAAATCTATCAAACAGACGTAGATTCATACTTTCAAAGAAAATTTTTCCACTTATCTTACCTTTACTAGAGCACAAAGCTTTAAGATCTTACCTCTTTTCTTCAAATCAGGTTCCTTTGTTAGCACATATATTCGCAAGTTGATTAGAATATTGCGCACAACAACAACAAATCTATGCACATAGTTTTATCTTTTCTTCAGTTCCCAACAATCACAGTTTTAGGTCCCAGCAATAGAACCATTTGTTGGCACAGGGGAAAACCCATGGTTCAACACTTCAACAACGCACCAACAAAACCCTAACTATTGGCCCTTTCGGCAACACCTGTGAAGCAGGTGATGTCTCACCCGAGGTAGAGGCAGGGGGGGTTGTAGGACTCAGGTGTCTAGAACTAAGATGGGACACAGATCTATGATTGCAATACTTAACAGAGCACTTAAAAAACAATATGCATTAGTTCTTGAATCTCATTCACATCACAGATAAAACCCTTATTACAGATCAATGCAGTAACCATAAAGATCAAGTACTTTAATTCATTTAGCACATAACATTAAATCAGATCTAGCATTCATTCATATTTACACACTAAGAAACAACATCAAATCCATTCATCATACATGATGAAAACAACACTAACTAGATAAATACATAAACAACATCGCACAAAGGACATCAAGACACATGATATACGTGGTTCACCCCAGTGTGGGGCTATGCCCACCAACTTCTTCTTCTTATTTATTAGTCTTCAATCTCCTTAGACTCATCTTCTCCTATGCACAAAGCCATAGAGCCAACTCTACAGTGAACAGGTGATCTGTGCACAACGCACTAGATCCACCTTCCCCAAAATCAGGTCAAGGCACAGAGCCAACTCATTAATAGCACAAAGCCTTACTTTACACATCCATATTGCACAAAGAAATTTCCAATCTCTTGCACTAATCCAAACATACTGTGCACATAGCTAACACTACTTCTTACATTGTTTAACTACTTCTTATTTATACATTTACAAAAATGCCTAAACATGGGTAAACCCATGGGCCAACATCCCTTAACCCATTACATAAACCCTAAAACACTTTGTTGGGTCCACAAAACCACAAAATAAGTGAGATCCCGTAATCTCAGCTCCGCCTAGGTGCTCCATATTTGACCATCCTGTTGAAGTCCCAAAAGTTGTTAAACAGGATCAATGTTTCCGCAAAACTTGGTCAAGGGCCAACATGTAGCCTACTATATGTGACAAAATCCAGACCAGATGTAATGCATGCAGTTGGATAGGTGGCATGATTTCAAGCAGCACCAAAGGAATCACATGTGTTAGCAGTGAAGAGGATTTTCAGATATCTCAAAGGAACAAAAGAGTTTGTATTATGGTATCCAAAAGGAAAGGATCTATCTCTTATTGCCTACACAGATGTAGATTGGGCAGGTTGTATTGATGACCGATGAAGCACTAGTGGAGCAACGTTCTACTTGGGTGAGTGTTTAGTATCATGGCTAAGAAAGAAACAATCATTAGTATCTCTATCTATAGCCGAGGCATAGTATATTGTAACAACAACATGTTGTAAATAGGTTCTTTGGATGAAACAAACTTTGACAGATATACAGGTTGAGTATGATGAGCCCATTCCAATCTATTGTGATAATACAAGTGCCATCAGTATCTCAAAGAACCTGGTGATGCACTCCAAGATGAAACACATTCTAATCAAGTATCACTTTCTACGAGAACAGGTTGTAGAAAATAACATTAGAGTTGAGTATGTGGGCACAAAAGAGAAAGTGGAAGACATCTTTACAAAACCACTTCCACGGGAAGCCTTTGAGTATCTTCGCCAAAATGAATGTTTTTGAATGCTTATCTTATATGTCTTAGATGTAGACGAGGAAACACTATAAATAGGAAAATTCAGTTAGGGGGAACAACCCTGGATGGAAATATATCTTTGTCATTGATGACAAAGGGGGAGATATTTATCAGATGCAGAGGATAGAGGCATGATTCTAGGGGGAACAATGGTCATAGAGATGTAGAGGACAAAGGCATGGTTCCAGGGGGAGCATGAGTGGTATGACTTCAGTATTGCATGAAATGATTTTAATATTGCATAAGAGTGTGGCCATCAATTCCAAAGGGGGATATTGTTGATTAAGGTTGGTTTTCATTGATGTCAACCCTTGAAGAAAGTTTGGTAGAGAATTCCGGTAGCACAAAGGTTTGGGTAATGGACCCAAGGTTGCTTCATGTATAATGGTATGAGTTTTGATATATTTGCAGGTAATACTATTCTATATGGATAGTACATGTCATGCCATTTTTTGTGGTATGTGTAATGTCACATAACTCCTCACGGTTTGAGAGTTATGGCCTTATGAAGTTGGAGGACCCTCATATGTAGGCTTGAAGCCCCAAAAGGTCAACAAAGTCAAAGAGCTTGCAAAGAAGAAATTATTATTTAAATGGTAAAGAAAAGTGACAAATTCAAGGAGGATTATTTAAATAATAAAGTGAAGTGACAAAATCAAAGAAGATTATAAATTGAGGTGACGAAGTCAAGGAGGAATATTTAAATGATAAAGAAATGGAGAACTTTCTAATTATGGAAAGTGGTTAACCCTAAAAATGAGGAAAATAGGTTAAGTGACCTATAAATGGGTTGAGTGACCTAGAAATAGGTTGAGTGACCTAGAAATGGGTTAAGTAACCTAGAAATAGGTTAAGTGACCTAGAAGTGGGTTAAGTGACCTAGAAGATGCTTTTAAGGAAGCTACTTGGAGAGTATAAATAAGAGGCAAGGCTCTCTCATTTCACATCACACTTGAGAATATTGAATATCTATAGGTGATTAAGGTAACCAAAGGATATCTAAGTCGAATTTCATAGGGAAGGTGAAGAAAAGAAGGCCGAAATTCAAGGGAGGATAAACTCTTTTGATGATGCTTTCTAAGGTATGTTATTTACAGGTCATCTCACCATTTTAACAATAAATGTTTTTATAGAATTATTCAGACCATGAAATTGATAGGCCATTGAGGAAACATATCCAAGTATCTGTGGTAAAAAATTCAGCCTGTGGGTCTTTGTATTTTTGGAGTTACACTCCGTGGAAAATAGGGTTTTTGGCTAGTCCTGAAACTAGTCTAAAACAAGTGTTTCGGGTAAAAACGTCATAAATTATTCATAACATATCCAAATTTAGTAAGACTAAATGTGTTGGTTAGAGTACAGTATTTAGTACTCTGTGTAACATTTTTATATCCATTTAACAAATACTCCATGCAGGGCACGCTCTACAAGGTCACTCTCTAGAATAATCCATAATTCAACAAGGTATTCTATTTTTGTTATAACTCATTTTTTGAGAGGTTCCAAGTAGTGCCACATGGAGGAATTGCATAAATAAAACCGAAGAATATTGTGTACTATTTTCATATCTTTATTCATTACAGGTACATAGTTATGATTATTTCAAGTCAGGGTTGTTGACTAATCCCAAACTTGTCATGTGAGACTAAAGAAATGGTTGATGAAAATGCTAGTCTCTTGTTGTGAAAGTTAAGGAAGGTTTGCATGTATGTGATCATATACACCTGGTCTATTATAGAGTTATAAATAATATTTTGATGATGAAATTGATGATGGATTTTTGTTAAGGTACATGTTGGGTACATGGTTGAGACAAGTAGTTGATGAGTTGGCACATACATGAGGTGTATAGTTGATGATGTTGGTACATTGTGATGAGTCATAGTTGATGAGTAGTTGACACATGATTGGTACATACTTGGTACATGGATGGATGCACTTGCTTATGGTACATGTTGATTACAGGTTGTTTTGATACATGTTGTTGCATGGTTGATACACCAGTTTATGGTACAAGTTGATTACAGGTTGAGGTACATGTTGATGCATGGTTGATGCATGATTCGGGTTTATTGGTACAGGTTTACAATAGTATATATCACAGTGATAGTGTGACAATGGTTCCATCATTCTACTTCTACTTCAGGGCGGTTGGACGGGGCAAGGACATGTGGTTGTAGCCACCTTCCGGTTGTAGCCGGAGAACATAGGGGATTGTAGCCTCCTTCTGGTTGTAGACATAGAATAGGGGAGTTGGAGCTTCCCTCAGGTTGTAGCTTGAGAAACAAGGGGGTTGGAGCCTCATTCCATTTGCAGCTGGAAAACAAAGGAAGTTGGTGCTTCCAATGAATGTAATTCTTCAAGACATATAAGAAAAAACATTCTGTGGTTTTCTCCCGCTTTGGGTTTCTATGTAAAACACTGATGTATTGTGTATGTGTATGATTGTTCATTTGTTCATTGCTTATTTACTCTGCAGTTATTGGATGATAATGCTACATTGATATAACACTTGGATTATATGGTTAAAAATGATTAAATTGCTCTATTACTGATTCAACCCCCCTCTCAGTAATCCAACAATTTTAACCATAATATGTTAAGTCAAAAATTTCAATAAAAAATAACATCTAAAATTGTATCCTAATCATCCAATTTCATCAATTTCATAAAATCCTATATGTCAAATGTTTTATCGTGTTTAGTTTGAAGAAACACTACAAGGAAACATCATGCTCCACTACTTTAATTATTTATCTTATCAAAACATTTTTTTATTGAAAATATAAACACACATCTAAAATATGATAACTAACATAACTATAAATTTATGTAATTTTTAGATTATTATTTTTTTAAATATTTTTTCAATTTTTTTTTTTTAAACATATACATTTTTATCTATCACCCATATTTGATATCATAATCTATAGTTTTATTTTTATTTTATAAAAAATGATATTTTTGTAAAATAACAATGTAAAACAATAATTTTAAAAAATGGTAATTGGATTTTCCTAAATAAACATATGATGTTATCCAAATAATTATACAAATAATAAAATATTATATAAAAAAAAGTATTAAGGTATGATATTAATTCATGCCACAATTCTAATTAACTTTTGTTCAATTTTTTTATAGTTGGTTCATAGTATTTCACTATGATTTAAATATTTACAAGTTTAATTATATGAAGTCAACATTAAATTGTAGTTAAGTCGAGTGTAAGTTAAATACTAAACCTATTTCTAATGAAATTTAGATAAGGTATTAGGTTTAGAGATTGACTTAGTACAATGGTTTGGTGGAAAAGTGCTTTGGTCCAAGAAATTTAAAAATTGAAATAAACAACATTCGTATGCCACCTTGGCATCAATGTGATATAATGATCATGTATATCCATTCTCCATCTCACCTTCCACCTATATATGATGTCCTTAATAGCTCAAATGTCAGAAGGTTCGACAACCACATAGTAATATTCTTAAATTTTAATTGCCACCTATTTTTTTGAAATATCCAGTTGTTCAAAAATAGCAATAAAATACGTATTGGGTGACATAGTCAAACAATATCAATAAAACCAATTACAAAAAACCATATTTCAAGTGGAATATAATTATGATAGTATTCTATTGAATGATATAGAGTTGCATTGTTGTGTGCCTCAATAAATATGAAATAGAATATAGAAGAAACTCTTTACTTCAACAAGAAACGAAACCATTCACCAAAATAATGGACACAAGAAATAGAGAAAACCCTTGAGGTAGGGTTACACCATATATCAATCCTTATGGAAGGATAAAACTCCTCAAGCAATGTTTGATACATTCACAATATTCTTCACTATGCTCATTACCTTTCTTACACTTCTATATATAATTATATCTATATCCTGGGAACATTATCGAGAAGGAACATTCTAGTAGGTGGAAAATTCTAGTAAGCATTCTCACATTTATTGTGTTCACACTATTACATGTACACGGTCATGTATCTACTATTACTCCCTAGGTAACCCATATTACCTCCCTAGGTATACTATATTCCATCCCCCTTCACATGTTTAGTCCTCGAAACATGGGAATAAACCATACAATAGGATCAACTAAGCAATGTAGCCAATTGGTACCAAGTATGGGCATCCATAAAACCTAATGGAAGATGAACATGATGTCCAACTACTACCTTGGCACCTTGATATTGATTCTTGTCGAGCCTTTGGTGCCATGGGGGTGTTTCTCTATGCTGATATTGTCTTGCGATGCTAATATCCATCCATGTACCTCTGGATTGGTTTCTTTTCTAGTGCCATGTTGGTCCATAATAAGTTTGTTGATGTTGACGACCCTGCCTTGATGATTGTTGTTTCTCTATGTGATGTTGATGGTGATATACAACAAATTTAGTAATTGATTCTTCTTTCTTCGACTCTGCAACATGGTGTTCCTTTAAGCCATTGAGCTCCCTGTCTTCTTCTTTATTATGTCCTTGTTGGGGCTATCCTTCTATAGCCTCTACTTCTGATTCAACTTGGGACTCTGTAATAACTTCTTTAGTTTCCCCCACGGGTCCTTTTTTCTTACTAAGGGACATATCCTGCAATGTAATTTTATTTTTCTTGTATTAAAGTTTCACAGAGTTCTTTTTCACATTAATATTAGTTGTACCAAGTGTTGTTATCCAAGGATATCCAAGAATAACATCCACATATTTCATATCAATGGCACAAAAATTAGAATGTAAAACATATTTATCCATAGTGAACTTCAAATATTTAAAAAAAATGAACATTTTCACCCTCAACCTGTGTGCTTTGAATATGTTTTGCAGGAACTTGCAATCTATTAACCAACTGGGCATTGATAAAAATTTGTTGGAAACTAGGGTTAATAGAAACAATAGCCTTCTCTTGTTGAATGCATCCATGAACCTGTAGTATGGAGTTTCCACATGCAAATAAATCCTACGTGATTTCTTTATCCTTACTCTTGGTATGAGACAACTTTTTTAAAAACAAATTTTCAAATGCTTCATCAGAAAGTGCCATCATCTCTTCACAGTTAAGTCCATACGAGTCCCACCATATGCAAGCATCATCCATTAAACTATAGGCTAGCATTATTTTCCAAGTTATTGGATTTTCAATTTTTTTCCATTTTATGTATTCTTCAATACTAGGACCATCATCTTTTCGTGTGAAGTACATCTTTCTTGTGAAAACCCAAAAATATAACTAGGGTTTTAAATAAAATTCTTACTTTTCAATGCAACTCCTTGAGGTTGTTGCGTCTATACTTCTTCGATTGTCTATTATGACCACAATTATGAAATTCAATAGTCAATATGCATCTAATGGTGTTGGTTTCATTGAAATCTAAGCACTCTAGCCAAAGATATGTGATATGCAAATTGTGTGGTTGTCCCCGAACAAACCATGAAAATTTGTTGATTTCAAAATATTGATAACTTCACTTTCCAGACTCCATTTTGAACGATTTTTTTTTTTTTAAATTGGGTATTTTTCCAAGAGGAATTCAAATACCCAACTGGTTTCTCCAAATGTTTCTCAAAAATTTTCAAAATTGAATTTGAAGTGTGTTGCCTCCCTTTTTCCCTTGAAAAAATATGCAAAAAGAAAAAAAAAAAAAACTTTTCCTTGGCCGAAGAAAGAGATTTGATACCAAATGTTATGTTCCTAAATAAATATGAAATAGAATATAGAAGAAACCCTTCACTGCAACAAGAAATGAAACCATTCACCAGAATAATGGATGTAAGAAATAGAGGAAACCCTTGAGATAGGGTAACACAATGCTTGATACATTCACAATATTCTTCACTATGGTCATTACCTTTCTTACACTTCTTCATATAATGATATCTATTTCTTACGAACATTCTAGAGAAGGAACATTATAGTAGGTGGAACCTTCTAGTAAGCCTTATCACATTTATTCTGTTCGCACTATTACATGTACATGGTCATATATCTCTTATTACTCCCTAGGTAGCCAATATTACCCCCCTAGGTATACTACATGCATACATAGATCTACACTAATATATAATAATCCTAGATCGATTAGTATCATATATCATTCCATGTATGGTTAAACCTCTTCCTATCGATCAATTGTCACAAACTATTTCATTCAATATGATATTGAAATAAAATATATCAATGGGTGCATGGACAATGCTTCACACACACACACATATCTTAATATGGATCAATATCATAAAATATATTGTTTGAGATTATATTCGCACATACAAACAAACAAAATATGTTTTTTGAGATTACGTTCAAATTAAGTTTAATTGGTTGACACATGGATAATGCCTAATTTGAGATGATACTGAAAACTACATTATTACAATAGAAATCAAATATTGTACCATTTGATATAATTTTATTGAACATAAAATATATATAATCAATCGATACATAGATAATTCCTAAAGAGGTAATAAATAATGGAAGATTTGTGAGATTTATGATATTGTTTGTTATGTGCATATAAATTGTTATGTATCATAAAGACAATGGTCTATATTTCAAGCCCCAATGCCAAATATTGTTCTACAAGCTCTGTAGGGATTTTTTGTTGAGATTTTGTTTATGATGGCCTTAAGAATCAAGCCTTATAGGTTACTTTATAGGTATAGTTCCTTATGATTATATCATTAGCCTAGGTTAAAGAAACATGGGAACCCTACAAATGGATTTTCATGACTACTAGGATCCTAAAAATGAGTTATTTTAGTTTTTCTTCAAGAAAGAATATCACTCCTTGAGGTGGTCAGGCATGTCCCCTAGATGTGCCACGATACCATTTTGGTTTTATCTAGGTGATATGAAAATTTCTTGATGATTTCTCATAGTCATCCCCTCTAGGATTATTTCTCAGGTGTCCCCATGCAATACTAGGATGTCCTCAAGAATATTTTAGATTTTCTTGGGAAATTCATTCTCCATGAGCCCAAACATTTCTTTGACCATTTCCCTTAAGAGAAAGTATATATTTGAGTTAACTTGTCACAATACCTTCATGAAAAAGTTTTTATTCAAGTCAAACCAAAAGTCATATGTCAAGTTGTAAGGTATATTGACTTTCCAAATACTTGTTTCCAATGCTAAAGTCTTGACCATAACATTAGGTATTGCCCCTTGTTATACAAGACTAACTTATTTGGAACTTCTTTTGTTTATACCACTATTAATCAAGTTCTAAATGCCTCAACCTATATCATTGTGAAGGTTAGATTTGAGTGGTCAAAAAGGACAACAAAATGATTTTGAATTTCAAGAATGCACCTAAAATCATGGTTGTTTCTAGGTTGGCTCAACTCAAGCCTACAAATACAATTATAGGTAAGGACTTGATCTCTTATCTTAGGCTACTTCCTCATGTTTGGGGATAGTCGAAGGGATCTGTCTCCTCCTTCAAGGTTGGATGCACATGCCACTAATGAGATTGAATATGTTTAATAGATAAGAACAAAGAAAATAACTCTTGATAGATAGATAATGCATGCACTTGAGAAGAAATATGTTGTGACTCCAAAGCCTTATCGATAGATAATTGGTAGGGATGTTGAGGAGATGGCCATATTTGTGAAAGGTTCCTAATGAAGGTTTTATCATGGAATGTGTAGGGTACTAGAGACTCAATCAAGAATACCATGGTTTATAGAGTTTGTTCAATCGTTTCATAGTCAAATGTTCTATCTTTGCAAGTAGTGAAAGTGAACGATTTTAAATTCAGAACAACCTTGCACTACATTTGCCCTAATTCCATTTTATTGAATACTTTGAATGAGAATGTATAGGGGGTTGGCCACCCTGATATCACATAAATTCTCATTTTGAATAATTGATCATGGGGTATATTTTCCCAATATGGTGGTGTGGGTGCTTCTGAATCTTGATTGCACAACGCTCTTCTTTTCCAACTTATATCCCCCCAATGAATAAGTGTAGAGCATAGCTATGTGATATTGGTTGGATAAATAACTTTTACAAGTTGATGTTGGAACATCAAGCATTAATGGTTCATCACACATATCCCTGGTTAAGTCAGTCGAGAGGTCAACCTACATCTGGATACATTCGGTCGAGCGATCGAATAACACATTGCACCAGTCGCTTGAGTAGTCGATGTTCCCGTCGGTAGGATAGTCAACTGACAATTGAAGATATTTAGGTGGTGGATCAACGGACCCAACAATTGACTACGAGTTGGAAAAATAGTTAGTCAGGTTGAGTCTCATCGAGCCAACTTGATAGAGAGGATTTGGTGGAGTCAAATCTAACAACCGACGATTACATGTGGACAAGATCTTCCATATTTTGTGGAAATCAGTTAGATATTGAGGCTATGAAAGAATACCCTTGGCTCATTATCAAAAAATGGATATTGTGCAATAGACCATGCAGATCAAGATGTGCAACAAGAGCCAACGAGAGCCATGTCATGTAGTTGGAGAAAGAGTTGATCTCTCTTGATCCTCATTCCTTTGAGAGAATGGAGGACTATTTGGCATGTGTTAAGGAACTCCAGTTGAAATTGGGAGAATGTGGAAAGAACTAATATAATAAGGATGGACAACTCATAGAGCTAGTCCCGATGAACTTGAGAACACCATTCAACGTGTTTGTATCGACTTTATACACCAACTGGAAAGAACTAAAGGAAAATGGTAAGGATTACACCTTTGAATATTTATGTGGTCTTTTTATCATTGATCATCATATATTTCTTGGAGAAGGTAAGATTGGTGGTAAACACCAGGCCTACTTGTGCAAGGGAAAGGGCAAGATGGATCCCAGGGATAGAGAACGGTTTGATGCCTCTACACTGAAACATGCATACCATGAATAGAAACCTCAATAACATGCATATGCACCATAATGAAGTCAAAATAAGAATACATGTTAGTATTGTGGAAAGACTAGACATATGGAGAAAAAATGCTATAAGAAGCAAGACGATTTAGAGGAGAAGATTAAACACCTTGAAGGAGATGTTTCTGATGTACGTTGACTCATTGATAATTTCACTTCCAGGTCAGGACTTCTAAGGCCTTGATGTCTCATTCTATGCAAAATGATTGGGTAGTCGATTATGGGTGCACTCACCACATGGATAAGGATGCCTCTTTGTTCATGAGACTCAATAAAGCTAAGGAGAGTAAAATCTATGTTGTTGATGATTTTTCTATGGATGTTGTTGGTCAGGGTGATATTTATTTTCACCATGGAAATATTTTTGATGTCTATCATGTGCCAAATCTCATTGAAAATCTGTTGTTTGTTGATAAGTTGACACAAAAAGGAAATATTGTGGAATTTTGGTCAGATCAGTTCTATGTTCGTTATTTGAAGAAAGGTAAGTTGATTGTCATTGGCGTGATTCTCGACCCGACGAAAAATTTGTACAAGTTCCATGACTCGACTTGACCTAAAATAACTACACTTGTTTCTCACACTGATGAGAAAAGTTGAATTCGACATGAGCGACTTAGACATCCGAATTTTTGAAGTCTGCATGCACTAGCAACTCAGAACATGGTTGCAGGTTTGTTGAGGATATTTCCCCGTGAAGAAGTTTGTAAGGGATGTGTACTTGGGAAGAATAATTAGGCACCATTCGACTCTAAGAAAGTGTGGCAAGCACATAACCTACTTGAAATGGTTCACAATTATGTTTGTTGCAACAATTTACCTTCACTGGAAGGTGAAAGGAAAATTTTAACTTTCATTGATGATTTCTCTCGCTATACATGGGTGTACTTTCTTAAAAATAAGAGCCTTGTATTTGAGAAGGTCAAAGAGTTTTTGGCCTTTGATGAGAATCAATGTGGTCAATCCATAAAATGCTTGAGACCAGACAATGGTGATGAGTAGATAAATCGACCTTTTTAAGAATACCTAATTCGATCTAGTATTGATTGGAAATGGTCGGTTCCTCACATTCCACAACAAAATGGTGTTGCAGAATGTAAAAATAGGACATTATTTGAAATTCCTAGATGTATCTTACAGGATAAATATATACCTCCTTGATTTTGGGTTAAAGCGGTATATTGTGCAAATTATCTGCTCAATCACATTTGTTCCTTCCATGACTCCAGTCGAACGATGGTATGGGAAGAAGTCTTCATTCGATCACCTCCGTGTGTTTGGATGTGTTACTTGGGATCACATTCCTAATGATTGCAAAAATAATTTGGATGCAAAGAGTCATGCTTGCATTATGATGGGCTACTCTGAAGAGTCAAAAGCCTATTAACTGTTTGACCGTATCAAACAAGAAATCATTATTAGACGAAATGTTTGGTTTGATGAGAAGTCTTTTGTAATTAAGTTATTGAATGCCTCTTTTGGATTGCTACAAGATTATTCCCTTGATGTTGTCTATGATATTGGTGCTCATGTTCCATTCTTTGGTCCATCGACTGGATAAATGAACTTTCTCCATGTTTCGACTAGAGCATTGACCTCTGAGTCGACTAGTATGTCATCCTATGTTTTGATTGGTATTTCGACCGAAGAATCTTCGATTTCTAATTAAGTTGTTGAATTGAAACGTAGTTCACTTGTTTTTTTTCTACCTCGATGGGATTCCAAGACAATTGAATATGCTAGAGATTATGTTGGAGATGCCTCCTCTGGATGATAAAATCAAAGTCAAAAGCAACATGCCAGTGTTTCCTTGATGACTCATGCACTTGAAAATTATGACCCTATTACCTACTCAGATGTTGGAGGACAAATTGAAGGGGAACAAGCCATGAAGACAAAAAATTATTCTTTGTTGAAGAATCAGACTTGGGACTTGGTTCCCCAACTACAAGGAAAGGACATTGTGAAGTGTCGATGGGTCTACATGACCAAATTTACCTTTGAAGGTGTTGTTGAGTGACATAAAGAACACCTAGTCGCGAATGCATTTTCTCAACAAGAAGGAATCAACTACAATGAAATCTTTTCCCCTGTTGCAAATATGAACTTTGTTCGACTAATTCTTCCCTTGCTACTCGTTTTGGATGGAAAATCCATCAAATGGATGTGAATAGTGCCTTTCTTCATGGAGACTTATCTAAAGAAACTTTCATGGAACAACCATCTAGTTTTGTGACATATTCAAATTTGGTTTGTCGAATGAATAAGTCACTTTATGGTTTGAAGTAGGCTCCTCAAGTTTGGTATGCTAAGATCAACAATTTCTTTCTTCGACTTGGTTTCAAACAATGTGAATTTGATCACAACTTGTATGTCCTCCACATCAATGGAGACACTCTGATTGTTGTTGTATATGTAGATGATTTACTCATTACTAGAAATGACACTGATCTCATACTTAGATTGAAGAAAAACCTTCTGACTCCTTTGATATGACAAATCTTGGTACTCTACATTATTTTTTGGGTCTTCAAGTATTACCACTTTGTGATGGATTTCTCATTTCTCAGTCTAAATATGTGATGAATCTGTTGACACGTTTTAATATGGATGATTGCAATCCTTGTGCTATTCCTTTTTAGTCCGGATTATAGCTTACCAAAAATTGTCAAACACCAGTAATCGATGTTACCCTCTATTGAAAATTGATCGACAATCTTATTATCTTACTCATATTCGAACTAACGTTTCCTTTGTTGTTAGTGTGGTTTCTTGATTTATGTAGGACCCTAAAGAAATCCATTGGAAATAAATCAAATGAATTAAGAACTATCTCAAAGGTACTACTCATTTTGGTATCTAATATTGTCGAAGTTTAGATTCTCTAGTCAGCTACACCAACTTAGAATGGGATGGCGATGGTGATGATCGTAAGTCCACTTCTGGCTATGTGTTTCACTACAACACTAGACCTTTGGTGCAGTCGTGAAAGAAATAGAAGGTAGTCTCCTTGTCGACTACAAAAGAAAAATATTGTGGCATTGTTCAAGCAAGTATTGAATCAATATGGATTCACCAACTTTTGGGACAGTTTTTCCTTCCTGTTTAGACCTCGACTACAATATACTATGATAACCAGTGTTCCATACAGGTTGTTGACAATCTTGTTGTCCATAGTAAGATGAATCATATTGATATCCATTCTCACTATTTGAGAGATTTGGTTCATGAGAACGTTGTCTCTCTTGAATATTGCAAAACAAAAGATTAGGTTGTTGATAGCTTCACCAAACCTTTAGTTGAAGCCATATTTATCAAGCTCTGCACGATGCTTGGACTTTAGGAAGCTACAATTATGGGGGGTGTTTCATAATGACATAATTTCACCTCCTGAATATCCATAGTTGTGTGTTGATGGGTGGGGTGGGGGGTGTTGGAACATCAAGAATTGATGGTTCATCACACATATTTTGGGTTCAGTTGGTTGAGAGGTCGACCTATATCTAGATACAGTCAGTTGAGAGATCGACTAGCACATTGCACCAGTCGGTCAAGTAGTCGATATGCCTTTCAGTTAGACAGTTTACCAACAATCAAATATAGTTGGGTGGTGTATTGACCAACCCAACAATCGACTACGATTTGGATGAATAGTCGGTTAGGTCGAGTTCTGTCAAGTAGACTTGAAAGAGAAGATCTAGCAGAATCAACTCTAACAACCAAGGGTCACATGTGGAGAAGATCTTTTGGATTCTATGGAATTTAGTTAGATCATGAGGCTGTAAAAGTAGACCCTTGGGTAACTATCAACAATGGATATTGTGAAATAGATCATGCAGATCAAGATGTGCAGCATGCAATGTGATGTTTCGATCATAGCATGCCTTGCTTAAGTGTTGTAATGGTGTCTTTAGACACCACCTTTATCTTTGAAATTTTGTTGTTGTTCCTCTTCGATTATCTATACTACCATGTTCTCTATTTCATGTCATGTTGCACCCCATTCCCCAATAGTTTATTGGTTGTTGTCTGTAGATTTTAACAATGTGGAGTACCATGATGATTATATTGGGGTTATATTTGTATACATACCTTAGAGGGAACATACAACTTGGAATGATATTAAGGCTAGACTTAGCCTCAAGTTGATTGGTTTTTGTGTGTAGACTTAAAAACTGTGGAGTACCATGATGATTATATTGGGGTTATATTTGTATACATACCTCATAAGGAGCATACAAATTTGAATGGTATTAAGCCTAGACTTGGCCTCTATCATCCCAACAAGTTTAGGAAGTCATACTATTCTAAGTTATGGTTCACTTGATCTAATCTCATGAATGGATTGAATGAGTTATGAAGCATATTAAAATTTTTATGCTATGGGAACATAATAATTTATTTATGGAATGTGGAGGGGGTATATATATAAGTGATAGTGGGACTCACCATTTTTTACCATAAAACCATTTTTTTCACCATAACCTAAGGAGTGACTACCAAAGTCAAGATGCCTACTTATATCTCGCATTTATAACACCTAGTGTATCCAAGATGTCAAGAGGAATTGTAAATTGTAGCCCAAGATATGAGGAGAAGATGGATGAGTTGGGTGGTGTAATGATGCCATTAGTTGAGCTATGGAATTCCTATGAGGGGTTGTCTGGAAGATAGAGTTCTTGCAATTTTCATTCCATAAAGAAACCAAGATGAATAAAAAAAATTCTTGTGGTTGTATCTCACACCATATGAAGAAATGAAAGAGAGATTTTCTAATGATCTAGGTGGTTATCTAGGTCCATCTTAGAAATGGTCTTGAAATTTAAATATATTTTTTGGGGCCTTATCATGGGTTTTATTAGGATTTTATGCTCCAAAATTAGGGACTTGATTCAATATACTTACTACTGGGGTCTATGAATCCCCATATTCGATTTCTACTATTTTAGTGGTCGTTCCCTACACCTCTTTAATTGGTTTGGTCACAACTCATGGAAAGTGTGTTGTTGGTTTCTTAATGATTGTCTTTTATGTAAATATCTCCACCATTTTTGTTATCCCCTTATGAACAACTTCTCCTATCTAATTACCCTTATGCATAGTGACTATTTGGGGCATATGGATGATATATTCAAGTGTGGTTTCTACTATATATGCATATCCCTATTCTACCGATTGGATCTAGGATGTCCCTACCTCCTCATCCTTTATTTTTATCTATTCTTGTGCTATTGGGAGGAGATGTGTGTCATGCTATAAAATGGGTACCTTCTTGAACTCCTCATCTCCATCATGCTACTTTTTCTCTGGAAAAAAGAAAAAAATCTTCCCTATCCATGGTAGTGGTCCCAATCCCTTGCTAGACCTACACTTCTTCTATGATATCCTTAGTTGTTAGGATGTAAGGTAATGGATTTACCTCTATCCTCTCTACCCCCTCCATGATGGGCTTCACATAGCTATTATCTCTTATAGCCTCAAATGTTAACCACTTCAAGTAGTGATTGATGATCTTGGTGGGGAACCAAGTTTGTTGTAAAGTTACCTCCAACATCCCTTTATCCTAGGATATGAAGGAATTATTATTAAATTGTAGGTGGTTTTATTCTTTCCTTACCCTCTCGGGCACAAATGTTGTTAAGACAAAAAATTCTCAGTTGGAATGATCTGATGTCATTTTGGTGGCTTCTAGTTGAATATTGTGAATGATATCAAGAAGTTATCATACTTGAAGGTTGGATTATTCTCGTAGGATTAAAGGGTGGCCTCCATGAATTTTTTTAGGAACAATTGACACCAATTCATGCATTGAACTTGCGCACATGCCTTTCCTACCGAGAGGATATCTAGGTTTTAATCTCATTTCCTCTTCTTCCTCATTACTCGACATACAAGAATCCTTGTTGCCATTCTCATTGGAACTAAGTTTATAGATGTGATATCAACTCCTTTGTACCCTCTACATGTCTCATAATGTGTGTAATGGTCTTCTTCTCCCACTTTCATGGCCCTTTTGTGTTGTTGGAAGGCAATGTTGAATTCTAGGATATCCATAGATAGACCTATGAGGTGTCAAAAACATTTCGTAGAGAATAGGATTATCTAGCCATAATTTTCCTTGATGAAATGTTCTCAATAAGAAATTTATTCATTTTTGAACCAGTGTTGATGTTTCAAAGTTCAAGAATAACAACATATTCATAGGTAATGACAGTTGAAGTGGTTGCACTTCATCGATCACTTCCTCCCTTGTTTCCCTATTGCTTAGTTGGAATTCATGCATAAAATATGTAGTTTGAAGCTCTAGGAATTGTTTGACATATGTGATATCATGCTCCACAATAGGTGTACGTTCTATTTTTCCTCTGAAATACCCCTTTGAAAAACTTGGGGGTCCCTGGCTCATTGAGAACTATCTCTTTCCTCCTAAGTGTTACCATGTTATTTACCTTGCCCATGTTTTCTATCTTGGGATCCCTCCTCATGTATACTAGTAGTATTCCTGCAACAATCTCTTGAATTTTATATCTTTGGTCTTCATTCTAGCACATAGGCATCAAATAACTCCTTTCCAATTCTCGATATCTTATTTTTTTCTTCAAGTGATCAATTTATAAAATAACTTGAAAGGCTAGCCATGTTAACTTAAATAGATTGGACAAGGGAAAATTGAGATTTAGTTTTCATTAACTCGAATAGTGATTAGATACCTCATAAATTCAAAAAGTACCCAGATCTTGTGAAAATCCTGAAAAAAAGTAACCAAACCATGTGGCAACCATGAACTTTTTTGGTTTCTTTTATTTTCAAATTATTTTCATTACCTAGAATAAATGATGGAATTAAATAAATTTGAAAGGTGACATGATGTAACCCACTCAACTATTAATTTGACCCCTACAACTTACCCCTTTTAACCCCCATGATCATCATTTTAGCTTTTCTAACTTCATGCAAGTATTAATTGCACACTGTTATTATTGATAGACTCATAGTGTGTGACATGACTATCACGATTCTAGTTACCACCATAATGTTGTGGTGCGATGCTGCAACTTAGAGACTTTATTTTGACGCAACCCAAACACCTCATTTGATTCAACCCAAAGGTTGCATCTTTATGAGACCTAGATAAATTGAATGATAATCCACCTCCCCACCACAAAGGTGGTACCCATCCTTCAAAAAAACCAAAAGAAAATTGTAAACTCAAACTGACTAAAATACTCTCAAACCTGACTAGACTCAACTAACCAAGGGCCTCTTTAACTATAAGGTTAAGACTTACTTCATTGATGAAACTAAATTGATTAGCTCATTTGTAGGATTGAGAATTATTGATTTGACTAAGAAATTAAAACAATAGTACTATATATATATCCTTTTTAGGAGCATCACAACTTAACTTTAAGGGGGAGTGAAAGGTTTTAGGTGAGCACCATTCACCCATCCTTCCTTTGAAAGTGTCCCATCCATCTGAGCCAACTTTACCACTCCAAAATATTAAATTATCCCAACCAAGAAGGGTCCCAACCAATGCATATGTAACTTACCAAGGTACTTGAGGTACTTACTGTTATAAAACAATACCAAATCACCATTTTCAAAACTTCTACTTTTGATGTGGCGATCATGACATGCCTTATGTTGTGACTTCTTGACTTCCTAGTGAAACCTGTTGGGTATGTGTTATATTATTTGCATGAGTAGTAATGGTTGTGCATTGTGCCGAGTGCACAGGGGGGTGCAGGGGAAACACCCCCCAAATTTTTTTTTTCTGCCTCGGGAAACATGTCACATATTTAGGTGGTTTTTTGGCACATGGTTTTTTGTCGATGGTTTTCTATTTCTAGTTAAGGAATTAGGGTTGTTGACTAATCCAGGTCATTGGGTTAGGGTTTTGGATGCCGCTGGCTCCTATATGTATATTTTATTGTAAACAATGTATCAATATGAATGAATATAAAATATGTTGGTTTTCTCGATTTGGGTTTCCAAGGGAAAAATATATGTGTAATGTTTGTATTTGCCATCGTACCTTTGTTGTTCTTTTACTGAAAATATGTTTGGAGTAAATATTGTACAAGGTTAAAATCTACATATGATAAGAATTAGTTTTCCTCTAGTTCCTTCAATTATGTAAGCCAACTTTGAAGAGATTCTTCTTCCGTCATCTTGGTAGCTTGTGCTATGAACAAAATGGGCACTAGAAATTCTATAGGTTCCTCTACTTCTCTTCCCTATACCAAACTGAATGGTGTGTGTTTTGTTAATTCTTAGTCATAGTCTTACATACCCATAATACCATAGGTACCCTCTCATCCCAATCATCCTGGTTGAAAACAAAAACTTTGGTTAGGCCCTCTATGAATCTCTTATTAAAGGATTCTATAGTCCCATTGGTTTGCAGATGGTAGGGATTACTAGTGTGTCATTGCATCATAATATCCTAAGTCAAGGATCTAATGGTATTGTTAAGAAAGTTCTTATTGTGGTTTGTTGTCAAACTCCTAGGGTAGCTGAACTGGGAAATTGTGTTCTTGAATATAAATCTTGCTACTATATTTGTGTTGTAACCACTCATTGGTCCTACCTTGGTATCTATGAAAATATAGTTGGTTGAAGTGATAATATATCTAGCCCCTGAGTGTGTAGATAATGGTTTTATTGGCATGATAAGATCATTATCCCATTTCATGAATGATTGTAGTGTAACCATTGGATTAATGATATCTCATCTCTTCTAGAGGTTCACCCAATTCTTTGGAATATGTCTCAAGACTTATCATATTCCTTAGTGTCCTTGAAGACTATGGGCCACTACAATCTTGCTTGCAACAATTTATGAGATATGGCCTTTCCTCCATAATGACCTCCCGCAACCTCATTTTGGATTTCCCATATAACTTCTACATAGTCATTATCCAACATGCACCTTCTAATTATCCCATTCATGCCTAATTTGTATAGCTTCCCTACAATCAACTAGTAATCTATAGATCTAACAATTAGATGCCTCTTCTATATTACCAAGTATGCCTATGGCACAACCCCTGTGGTGATGAAGAAAATAATATATTCCAAGTAATATGCCACTTCTTCGGTTATGAACAAGTCAAAGTATATAATTTCATCATCCAACAATCCCCCAAACTCCCATGTCTCTACTCTATATAGGTGGTTTAGTCTGACATTTGTTTTCCTTGCCTTTACCACAACTACAAAGTCAAACTCCTAGAATAATAACAACCCATAGATCCTTCCTTCCAACACTAACTTATTCACTAGGTACTTGAGTGCAAAGTGGTCTATGAAGAAATTTAAATGACCCCCTAGATGGTAGTGACTAAACTTCTATTGTGAAAATGTCATCGCTAGTCCCACCCTTTTAGTAATGGTATAGTTGAATTTAGCTTCAGATATTTTTATACTAGAAAATTAAATTATGTGATCCAACTTCCCCTCTGTAGGTTGTGCTAGTATGGCTCCTATGGAAATGCTCGAGGAATCCACTTGAACACGAAACTCCACTGTCCAATTTGGGAAACCAAGATAGACACATTTACTAGCTTCTCCTTCATGATGTTTAAGGTTGTTTGTTATTCGATTGTCTAGAACAAATGTTCAGTCTTTTTTAGTAACCAGTCTATTGGTTCTATGATAGATACATAACCTTTTATAAACCTTTGTTAATATCCCATATGGACCAAAGATAATCATATAGTAATGGAATTCATTTAGGCATCCAAATTTACAATGGCCGCTATCTTGGATGGATCCACTAGTACCCCATCTCTTCAAACAATGTGGCCTAATAATGTTTAGAAGGGTGTTTGCAAAAGATTCATTTCTTGAGGTTTAGTGAGATTTGTAACTTTTAGCATCTCCTGAACATTTAATTCAACTTCATAACATGATATTTTAGTAGGTTGTACATATCCTAGTCATCTAGGTATACTTCTAGTAACTTGCGTATGTATTTTTTTAATGTTGTTGTTACTATCCTTGAGAACACTATTGGTTAATTATTCAACCCAAAGGGCATTACATTGTAAGTGTAGAAGCCCCACTCCATGGAAAAGGTGGTATTTTTCTTATCCTCCTTGTCTATATGGACCTAGTGATATCCCAAGAAGTAATCAATGAAGGGGTAAGCCTCCTTTCCAATAGTTGGTCCAACACTTCATCACTGAAAGGTGTAGGGAATGGATCATGGACATAATATGCATTTAGTCCTTGAAACTCTACACATAATCTTATGCTCGCTCCTACATTTTTGTCTTGAATGACTATCCGACTAATCTAATCCAATTCCTTGGGTTTAGCCTATAGGGTCTTTTCTTGATGGGTCTAGCATATGACTTAAAATCTATCCTCATTTCTCACAAATATCATTTTATTCATTTCATTTATGTGAAACTACTTGGAAATAGGTCAGCATATTATCTAAGTACAGTTGCAACTTTAGAAACTACTACATAATCCTAGTAGTCCCTGATGGATGAGAGACAATTTTGAACATCTATACCAATGTTTACGTATTTTACCTTCAATGGTTCTTGGTATATTTCCCATGTGAATTCCTCCATTGCTTCCTTCATCGATATTTCACCCTTAGATTCTTGGAAGGAAAAGTGTTGCAACCTCTATGATTCATCCTATTCTTGTATCTCTTCAGTTATTTTGATGCAATACTTAAATTCCAAATTTTCATCCACCCACTCATGGATTGGTTCTTTTTATGGTTTATTTTTTTTCTGGGCTCTACGTATATAATCTAATGATCTATCCATTTTATCATTAAATATAAATGATCGCATTATCTTCAAGGCAGAGTTGATAAAAAAATCCTTACCTATGTAGGAAAATTTCTAGGAGAATCCATCCCACAAATATTTCCACTCGTGTGTCTATCTCTAGACCTCCTCATGCAAGTAATAGGCCTTAGGGATAGGACCCAAGGTGTAAATGAAGTTGTGAACCCATAAATTCTCTAGAAATCCTTCCTTGTTCCACTTCAAGACGCACCCATATACATGTAGGATTGGGTTGGTCCTTCCTTTGTAGACCTCTGGGAAGTTAAATACATATTTTTGTACTCCCAGAATGTTAATCACTTGGTATTCAGGAGGTGGGGTAAGCCAATGTGGCAAGGTCAGTTGGACTTCCTCCCATCCTTCAAGGCCATATTTATGCATCATTCACTATCAATAAAATGTGGATATTAATGTGATATCCAGGGCCAATATCTGCAGTTCTTCTGGGATGATCAGGCACAAATATTCCAAAAAATCCACTACATCTATCATGCCATCAAAATTAGGGGGGTGTATCATCTTAGTTTCAATCCACTAGACAAACTTGATCATGGTGCAACTACAAGATGACATCTCATAGTTTCATTATTGCTAATATTGAAGTGGTTCTTGGCTATCCAAGTCATATGAGTAGATGCTCCTCTTTTTGATCACCCCATCAGTGGTGGGATTGATGTAATAATCTCTCATTTTTGACATCAAATTATATTTGGTCTACAATTGCACCATCCATGACATCATCCATTGGCTCTATATACCTCTTCCTCCTTACAGGGTCAATAGGTTGTATTACCATGATCCCATATGCTTTGAACAACATCTTCACCCTTTTCAAATTTATCATAGCCTCAACGTCATTGACCCACTTAAAACCCAACAAGGTGGGTGTTAAAACATATTTTTCCACATCATTGCATGGATGCACTTGTTGGCCAACATATTAAGTCCATTTCCCACTTGTAGACTTAATTTCCCCCCATTTCCTCCTCATATGATTTTTAAAAAATCTCTCTGACTAGTCATATGCACCCTATTCTATGACATCTCACATATGCAACTTTGTATGCACTCATTTCCATTTTGCAGCTAGCACATGCATTTATTTGGCACAAAAAATTATAAAATTGTGAATTTTCGGGCATAGTTCATTGTTTTATTTGATTCCTTACCTTTATAGCCCGTGTATAACTACTCCAAACGACTTTTGGGCATATAAATACATATCATTGGATAGAGGAGAGGAAGCATCATTATGCTATTGGATTTACGTTGAATCTGCAAGCCCATTCATTGAGTTTTTAATATTTCCCCCTTCTTTTATGAAAACCCCTATTTCCAGTACCTTGCTCATCTATCTCATTTAGGAAGAGACTCATTCTCTTTCATTGAATTGTTCAGAGGTCAGGAGGTATGATACATCTTCAATGGCTCAGGTGGAGCAATCCAAATATCAGTTCTAGGAAGTGACACAACACTTTTAGGTTGTATCTTTCCTTTATTTCATGTTTTTAATATAAGGAGAACTCTTTTTCCCATCCCAATATAATGTTTTTTATTTACATTTGTAATATCTTTGCATTTTTCAATTATATTGAAACTAACATACTTGATCCTAGTTAGTATAGTTAAGAGTAAGTTATTGTAACTGGCTACTTTGCATCCTTCTTTCTCCTTCTATGTAGGTTGACAAAGAAAAGCTTTGGAGTGAAATATTGGAGCAAGGATTTGCACAAAGGATCTTCTCTGAATGTTAGGATCTAGGTTAGTCATCAGTCTACTCATTAATAGTTGGTTAGTTATGTTCTGTTAATTGCTTATTTTGGATAGAGTTGGTTCTTGGGGTGCATGTTCTATGTGATCTTCTAGCCCAGATCATAGGGGATTTATCTCGGAAACAGAATTGGTGAATCCACTAGGAATTTCTCCTTTAGGTTAGTATTAGGTGCTTGCCTTTTCTTTTCTTTTGATTCTTAGCTTCCTTTCTATTTTCGCTTCTGTAACTGTTGTTTTAGGCCCTAATCCTTTAGTACCAGGCTTTTTATCTAGTTCCTTTCAAGTTTTTCTCGAGGTTCTAAGTTTTATACGTTCTTTATTTAAAGAAAATAAGTGTATATATGCTCTCTGCTAAAGAGATAAGTGTGCATGTAAGAACTTTTCTATGGGAATAAGAGCGTATGTGTTCTAAGAAGTAGTATTTTCTTGTTTTTTAGTCTCTTAAAAGTCTCATGTTTAATTTTTGGGGTCTCTCTTGGATTCTCTGGCTTCTATAAAACTTATTGTTGGACTCAGAAAGTAGTTAAAGTGGTAAAATTTAAAAGAAAAGAAAAATATTTAAGTTCTTCTTTGGTTTCTTTAGTTATTTGTGATTTGCTAGATGGTGTGAAATATTTTCTTTTTGGTTCTTTAGTTTCTTGATTTCCCTGGGTATTTTTATTGAAATATAAAGTTCTTTATCTGAATCTTCTTGTCTTTCTACCCTGCATTTCTATTTCTAAGTAAAGAAAATAAAATTTTCCCTTATTTTTTAGTCTTTTGCTTTGTTTTCCTTAGTAACAAGAAACAAAAAGATAATTTTCTTTTAGTAGATCAAGCTTCATTTCTCATTTGATTAGTGCATATGTCCTTGATAAGGAAAAAATAGCTCATTACAATCATACCTCTCTCTTGTTGCATTTTCATCAAAAGGTAGTTTCATCTTTGAGCATTTAGGGTTTCTTGGTTTGCATCACTTGTGTACTTTTCATTTTGAAAAAGAGAAAGTTGTAGTTGTGCATTTTTCTAGAAAATAATTGCATTTCAGAGATCACATATTTCATTGAAAAGAAAAGAATTGCATCGTAAAAGATTGCATTCAAATTGTTCAGTATACCACTCATTTTCATTGAAGAATAAGCTCATTTTTTAATATGATAATGTTCTTATAAGTGTTTCTTTTTCTGCAAGGTTCATTGAACATCTCTATTTTCACGTCTATTCCCTCTAAGTAAAGAACAACCACTAAAACAAACGTTAAACTACAATTATCTAGACATTTTTTTTATAGTAACACCAATTAGTCTAGGGTGTAGGGCCTTGGAATATGATTGGAGAGTTAACTCTCCAAGGCAACTCAACTTAAACATAGATTATTGATTAATGAGAGTTCAAAATATAATCTCACAAATGTGTTTTTAGTGAATCTCTTATAACACAAGATTCAAATCTTAGGTCATGTAAGGGTAAGTGAAGGATATATCCCCTGTTCATCTTATCTAAACATTTGTGGATTGTTATGTATTTGGGAGTTTCCTGAGTACCAATTTCCCCTCCTAAGGTGCCAGTGATTTTGGGAGATTAAGGCTTTGTTACTCTACCCATATGCACAGTTCCAACTTACAACGGTTCCCCCCTTATCTGATTGTGAATTGGTACCTCGGTTTCCTTTCCTAGGTTCCACACGAGCGACTAGGAGGGGAAATATCATGGTACTTGGGACAAACAATAGATCGTCACCTCGACTCCTTTGGAGAGTATTCATCTTCATGAGGACACTTGCACCACTGGTGAATGTTGCAAATAGGTTATAGTAACTATTTCTCACTCCTTCATCGATTGGTCTTGGGACATAATCAACCTATATTGGCCCCTGGAAGGTTCCTTTCTAACTTTTTCACTTCTTTGGACTGAAGAATTGATCCAACCGAGTTGAATTTTTGGGGAATTTGTTTGTTTTTTTTGTTTCTCTTAGGACTTTTTAGTGGAGTTCTGCTTTTTGTATTTGGCCTAGGTTGTTTCTCTTAGGACTTTTTAGTGGAGTGTGACTTTGTGTAGTTGGCCTAGGTTGCATCTCTCCCACCACTTTTGGATCATTGATTCAATGTGGTTGACAAATTTCTTTTCTAATCAAGAAGGACTTGTTTCCAATCAATAAGGACTTGTTGTCTTTCACTTGAAAGTGTGGAGACACCTCCTAAAAGGCATGAGATTTATACCACTAGTTTGTCAGAGATAGTGCATGAGACCCTGATGTGTGTGAAAAATCCCACAAGGGAGAAACTTGTGCATAAGAACATTATGAATAAAGTTATTGGAGATACCAACCAAGGGACCCCTTCCCAAGGGGATTCTTGTGTTTTTCCTTTCTTTGGAAATGTTGGTGCCCCCTTAGTAGCCACTTTAAACATTCATGGATTGAATGTAGGAATAATGGTTTGGTTGTGGACCACTCTGAATGTCCCAAATTCTCTTGATGCTTCTTAGATAATAATATTTTNNGAATCACTAATGAGCAATTAAACCACTTTTAACCACAATATATATTCTTTATCTTTACCAACAATATTCAAAAGTTTATCATCAATGTATCATCTATGAATGCATCCAATCATATATATCATAAGCATGTAAACATAAACAACATCACATCAACATCACATCAAGAACACAGTACGCCAATATTTACGTGGAAACCCAAATGAGAGAAAACCATAGAATGCTTTCTTATATATATAAAGAAGTCATTCATAGGAATTTTTTCTTATATATATCAAATTCTTTAGCTGCAACTAGAAGGAGGCTCCAACTCCCTATTCTCAGGATCCAACCTGAAGGAAGCTACAACTCCCTGAATTCTCAGGCGCCAACTAGAAGGAGGCTAAAACCCCCTGAGTTCTCTAGCTCTAATCAGAAGGTGTCTACAACCACCTAGTTCTCAGGTTCTAACCTGAAGGAAGCTCCAAATCCCTGATTCTCCAGCTCCAACTGGAAGGAGGATACAAACCCCTTTGATTGCCTCATCCAGCCGCCCTGAAATATAGGTGTAGACCAACTGTCATGAACTCTTCCACTATCACTGCCACAAACTATGTTATTGTCACATCAACCTGTAACCTGTCAGCCTATCACTGTCAACCAATCATTGTCGCAACAAATTGTCCAACCAATCACTGTCTCATCCACAAAACCAGATGCACTCTCATCCACATGTAACTCATGCCAATATCACCAATAACATATCTCAAACCATATGCTCAACATCACCAACACATGCCTCTACAAAGCATGTAACAACATCACCACATACCATCACAAGATATGTGTCTCAACCAAGTACCAACCTGTACCATGCATCAAGCTGTACCTGTACCATCAAAAAGTGCATCAACTATGCACCAAACCTATATCATCAGCCATGTACCAACCAAGTACATCAACCATGTACATGCACATCAATTGGTACCAAACCGTGCATGAACCATGCACCATAACTTGTACCATATGCCTCAACCATCAACCATCAACACCATACCAAGTACAAATCATGTACCATACCATGTATCATAAAATATATTCCAAGAAATGTATCTCAACCATATAACATATCAAGCATCAATCATGTACCATATACCATACCAACAACCATATGCATATATGTACCATGTCATCCATGAAGCATCTCAAAGAACTAATACATGTCCCTCATGCATACATCACCATACAACATGAACATCCCTCAATCAAGTGCAAGTAGATCAAAAGAGTGAAATGAAATAAACCATATCAGTACTATACCATACATAAGAGTTCTTCTCACTTAGCCAACTAGTCAACATATACCATATCCAAGTACCACAACCATCACATCAAGAATACCCCAAGAATTCAACACATCATAAGAAAATCTAACTATCAAAACTAGCACAAAACCATACCAAAACTTTTGTAGCTGACCTAAACCTATAAAATGCTTACCTGTGTACTTGCTTCAGACTTCAAGGACCCCAGATTAGAATTTATCCCAAATTTACTAGTTCCTCACTAGAGAGACACTAGCTGACTCACGAGGATGCCTTACTTGACATATATAGTGCAACCTGCGAGGATGCCCATAATTTGGGTTTTTCAGAAACCCTTTCCTTTTGCAGCTCTGAAACTTTCATACTTTATTCGCTACCTCATAATTCCCATTGAATTCACAAAAAATCCAAGATAGACCATAACCATTCACTAAACTGTTGATTATTTGGGTTGGTTGTCATTGATGTCAACCCTTGAAGAAATTCTGGTAGCGAATTCCGGTAGCACAAAGGTTTGAGTAATGGACCCAAGTTTGTTTGATACATAATGGTATGAGTTTTAATATATTTGAAGGAAAGACTATTCTAGATGGATAATACATGTCATGCCATTTCTGGTGGTATGTGGAACATCACATAACTCCTCATGGTTAGAGATTTATGGCCATGTGAAGTTGGAGAACCCCCATGAGTCATCTAGAAGCCCCAAAAGGTCAAAGTAGTCAAAGTGGTTGCAAAGAAGAAATTATTTAAATAATAAAGTGAAGTGATGAGTGTACTATAATTCAAAGTGGATACAAAAGAAATTATTTAAATAATAAAGTTAATGGAGAAATTACTAAGTGGACAAGTGGTTAGAAGTGGGTTAACCCTAAAATAAGGAAAGTGGTTTAAGATGGTTAGAAGGTAACCCCTTGAGGAAGCTACATAAAATTATAAATAAGAGGCAAGGGTCTCTCATTTTAATTACAATTGAGCATATTGAATATCTACAAGTGACTGAGGTAACCAAAGGATATTTAAGGCGAATTTCAGAGGGAAGGTGAAGTAAAGAAGGCCGAAATTCAAGGGAGGATAAATTCTTTTGATGATGCTTTCAAAGGTATGTTATTTACAGGTCATCTCAGCATTTTCGCAATAAAGTTTTTTCTAGAATGATTCAGACCGCAAAATTTGGAGGTCGTTGAGGAAACGTATCCAAGTAGCGATGATTGTTGGCCCTCAACCAAGTTTTGGGAAAACTTTGGTTAGTTTTGGCCCACTTTTAGACTTCGACACGTTGGTTGAAGTAGGAGTGCCTAGGCGGAACTGAGATCGCGGATCTCTCCTATTTTGAGGGTTATGTGGACCCAGTAAGGGGTCCTCTGGGTTTTGTAACAGGTTTATGGGATGTCGGCCCATGGGTTTTCCCCATGTTTAGACCTTATTGTAAAGTATAAATAAGGAGGAATGTATTGTAGAAAGAGTAGTGTTGTGTGCGAAGGAATGTGTGTGGTCGAGACTTTGTGCTCAATTGTGATTTTGTAGCAAGTGCTAAGTGTTGTGATAAGAGATTTTGGCTCTGTGAATTTGACCTATTTTTGGAAGGTAAAGAAGGAGGATCTAGTGCTTGATGCACAAATATCCTGTCTTGTGCGAAGTTCCACTATGGGTTAGTTCACAGGAGTGACTGGATGTAAGACTTTGGTGAATAATAAAGAGGCGAAGCAGTTTATGGATGTATCCCCACCCTGGGGTGAACCATGTATATCTAGTGTCTCATGGTTTGCTTTGTGTAGTGTCATTTATGTTATGCATTTTCTTAGTTCTTTAATTATGATGTGTAATGAATATATATTTTATTGCTTAAGTAATTTACTTATGTTAAAGGGTAAATGAATGCTAGACTTAACTCACAGTGCCAAGTGTTAAGTGTCCAGGGTGCATAATCACTTGTTGTTACTGCGCTTATCTGTCTTTGATTATTATCTGCGGTGTTAATGAGGTTAATAAAATAATGCATGTTCACTTCCCAAGAGTTAACATAATATTCTATGAAATTCTCTTATCATAGAATCGTGTCCCAGCTTGGTTACAGACACCTGCGTCCTGTAAGCCCCTCTTCTTCTACCTCTGGTGAGACTTCTCCTACTTCGCAGGTGTTGCCGAAAGGGCCAGTAGTCAGGGTTTTGTTGGTGCGCTGTTAAGCATTGAACCCTGGGTCTTCCCCTGTGCCAACAAATGGTTCCATTGCCGGGACCTGAAATTGTGATTCCCGGGACCTGAAATTGTGATTGCTGGGAACAAAAGTAAGGAAAAAGAAAATCTCTATGCACAGGTTTGCTGCTGAAGTGTGCAGTACTCTAATTGACTTGCAGAGCTTTGTGCCAAGAAGGTAAGTTGTTTTGAAAAAAAGAGGTAAGATTCTAAAAGAGGCAAGCTTTGTGCTTTGGCACAGGGGCAGACCCAGGGTTCAACGCTTAACAACGCACCAACAAAAACCTCGACTACCGGCCCTTTCGGCAACACTTACGAAGCATGCAAAGTCTCACCCGAGGTAGAAGCAGGGGGGTTACAGGATGCATGTGTCTGTAACTAGGCTGGGACACGATCTATGATAAGGGAACTTCATAGAATATTCTCTTAACACTTAGGAAGTGAACATGCATTAGTTTATTAATCTCATTAACACTACAGAGAATAATCAAAGACAGATAAACACAGTAACAACAAGTGATTATGCACCTTGGACACTTAGCACTTAGCACTTTGAGTTAAGTCTTGCATTCATTTACCCTTTAACATAAGTAAAGTACTTAAGAAACAAAATATATATTAATTACACATCATAATAAAAGCACTAATCAAATGCATAACATAAATGACACTGCAAAAAGAAAACCATGAGACACCAGATATACGTGGTTCACCCCAGGGTGGGGCTATGTCCACAAACCTCTTTGCCTCTTTATTATTCTCCAAAATATTACATCCATTCACTCCTATGCACTAAGCCACAAAGTCGAATTTCACACAAGACAGGAGATCTGCGCACTAAGCACTAGATCCTCCTTCTTTACCTTCCAAAAGTAGGTCAAATGCACAGAGCCAAAACCTCTTATCATGACACTTAGCACTTGCTCCACACTGAGCATCAAAAGCACTGAGCACAATCTACAAAATCACAGTCGAGCACAAAGCCTCGACCACACATATTCCTTCTCACCCATAACTACTCTTTCTACAATACATTCCTCTTTATTTATACTTTACAATAAGGCCTAAACATGGGGAAAACCCATGGGCCGACATCACGTAAACTTGTTACAAAACTCAGAGGACCCCTTACTAGGTCCACATAACCCCCAAAATAGGTGAGATCCATGATCTCAGCTTCTCTTGGGTGCTCCTACTTTGACCAATGTGTCGAAGTCCATTCGCCTGGGCGCTCCTACTTCGACCAACGTGCCAAATTCCATCCACCTGGGTGCTCCTACTTCGACCAACGTGTCGAAGTCCATTCGCCTGGGCGCTCCTACTTCGACCAACGTGTCAAAGTACAAAAGTGAGCCAAAACCTCCAAAACTGACCAATGTTTCCCCAAAACTTGGTCGAGTGCCAACAGGCCCCCAACACTCACCTATGACTCATCCCAAGTCACTCAGGTTTGAACAATGCTGCTTCAAAATCCTCGATCTTAACTCAAGCTACCTCAACTTGTTGCCTCACTTGAGCCTCCTACTCAATAAGATCCTGGATTGTCTTCTCTATAACAGGCCCTTCTAGGTGTTGTTCTACTACTGCAACTACTTGATCTAACTATGAACCCTGGCCATTGATCTCCTCGAAAACCTTGCAAGCTTCATCCTGTAGAGGTTGCAACTTATGTGTTACTTCCATCACCTTACCCTAGAGGGCATTGATCTGTTGCTGTACTGTGCACCACTCCTAGGATCTCTTCATCATTTATATTGTTGTGAGCAACTTCATCTGCGCCTGCAATAAAAATGCTTGTTGTTGCACCTCCTGTAACCGAACCTCTAGCCTCTTTAACTCTGGATCCTCGGTGAGGCATGATGAATCTTCCAACAGACAAGAACTAGAGTTAAATGCTTCCATTAATGTAAATATAGTTGTTATGGTACGATATCAACATCCAAAAGAAATATATAAACCCATAAATGTGTTTCCTAACCATTTTGGAGTGTAATTATAACAGTCGGGGCACGTCCAACAGTTATATAACTTCACCAGGGCGAAGTCTAAATCTGCGCAGACTTGCTGTTCTAGTGAGGTTGAAACCCTGCAAACCTGCCTCCTGCGAGGTTCTGGTCTGTGAAGTCTTCCATCTGGTTTCCTTAACTTGTTGTAGCTTTTACATCTTAGCCTTCTTTTTATTGAGATTTCTTTCCTTCTTTCCTATTCTCTGAGTCTCTTTAACTGTTTTTGGAATCCTCTTTCCATTTTTATTCTTTTCTTCCCCTAGAGTAGTGGCTTCACATTGTTGATTTACCCTCAAAGGTTCTAAAGTTAATATCTCTTTTATTAACACTTCTTGAGTGGGCATGCTTCTCTCTTGGATATATTGGTCCTTCAAGCCTTCCTGCATTCTTTCAACCTTGGTAGCTAATTCTTTTGCATGCTGTCCCTCCTGTGTTGTTACTTTGCTCTGTTGTTTCAAATTATCCTCTCGTTCTTCTCTTAGTTGGTCTATTTTCCTAGCTATGAAATCCCTTAATTCTTGCTTTCTCTTTTCTGTAGATTCTTCCTTTGCTTTCCTTTTGATCTGATCCTTCTCAATCCAAGTCTTACCTAACAAAAGTGGGAAAGGGGAGATGTCCTCAACAAACCTAATGACTTCAAATTCTTCTTGAGTCGATGTTCCATGAACAATAATAGGTACAATGGCTACTCTTCCACATAAAATTATCATCTTTCCCTTAAACAAGACTATCCTTCCTAAAGAAGGTACCACAATAGGCTTTCCCAAAACTTCCTAAGTTTCTTCTGTCATAATATTCACTTGTGTTTCTTCATCCAAGACTATACTGTCTATGTCGAAGTCTTTTATTCTTGCACTTATGCACTGTTTTGCTTTCATGCTTTTTGGTAAACTAACATCTTTATGAACATCCATCGTTTCTTCCAACTGTAATAACATAGTCTGAAATTACTTTGATATTTTCTCTTTATGACTTTCTAACATACCCTTAGTATCTTGACTCTTTTCATAATTTTCTTGTCTTATGTCCCTCCCTTCAACTTTAGCAATAATCCTTGGACAATCCTCAACCTTATGGCCAACAACCTTACAACAGAGACAAATAGGGCCTAGCTCATGGAATTCCTTAGCAAGATGTCCCGACCTTCTGCAATTATAACACAAAGTCAATCCTCTTTTTCTCTTAAATGTTCCCCAATCTTTTCTGTACTGCGCTCTTCCCCTAGGATCATAGTGCTGGACCTGCAATCTGCAAAAATTCTTTCTAGGTTCCTGCATCCACTTATCCGTCTAAAAACTCTTTCTATGCATAGGAATAACATATCTTTCTTCATTTCCATTAAATTTACTCAAATCAACTCTTTCTTTCAGCTGCACCCCAACATTCAGACTAGGAAATGATCTATTAAACATACTTAAATTCATGCTTTGAAAACAAACATTTTCACTTATCTTTCTCTTACCAAAGCACTAAGATTGCCTCTTTTAGAACCTTACCTCTTTTCTTCAGAACAACTTACTTTATTGGCACAAATCTTCACAATTCAAGTAGAGTACTATGCACTTCAACACCATAACTATGGACATAGCCTTATTTTTCTTTACTTCAGTTCCCAACAATCACAATTTTAGGTCCCGATACTAGAACCATTTGTTGGCACATGGGCATACCCAATGTTCAATGCTTAACAACGCACCAACAAAACCCCAACTACCAGCCCTTTCGGCAACACCTGCGAAGCAGGCAGAGTCTCACCCGAGGTAGAAGCAGGGGGGGTTACAGGACGTAGGTGTCTGTAACCAGGTTGGGACATGATCTTTGATAAGAGCACTTCACATAATATTTTTTTAACACTTAGGAAGTGAACATACATTAGTTTATTAACCTCATTAACACCGCATAACATAATCAAAGACATATAAGTGCAGTAACAACAAGTGATTATGCACCCTAGACACTTAACACTTAGCACTATGAGTTAATTCTAGCATTCATTTACCCTTTAACATAAGTAAAGTACTTAAGAAAACATATATATATTCATTACACATCATAATCAAATCACTAAGGAAATGCATAACAAAAATGAAACTCACAAAGAAAACCTTGAGATACCAGATATACGTGGTTCACCCCAGGGTGGGGTTACATCCACAAACTGCTTCGTCTCTTTATTATTCGCCAAAATATTACATCCAGTCACTCCTATGCACTAAGACACTGAGTCAAACTTCACACAAGACATGCTATTTGCGCACTAAGCACTATATACTCCTTCTTTACCTTCCAAAAATAGGTCAAATGCATAGAGCCAAAACCTCTTATCACGACACTTAGCACCTGCTCCACACTGAGAATCAAAAGAATTGAGCATAGTCTACAAAATCAGATTCAAGCACAAAGCCCCGACCACACACATTCCTTCTCACACAGAACTACTCTTTCTACAATACATTCCTCTTTATTTATACTTTACAATAAGGCCTAAACATGGGGAAAACCGATGGGCCGACATCCCATAAACCCATTACAAAACCCAGAGGATCCCTTACTAGGTCCACGTAACCCCCAAAATAGGTGAGATCCTCGATCTTAGCTTTTCCTGGATGCTCCTACTTCAACCAACGTGTCGAAGTCCATTCGCCCGAGTGCTCCTACTTCGACCAATGTGTCGAAGTCCAAAAGTGGGCCAAAACCTCCAAAACTGACCAAAGTTCCCCAAAACTTGGTCGATGGCCAATAGTCCCCCAGTCATGTATTAAGGAAGAGGAAAGACAAAGTATGAAGGTTCCAGATAAACAAAACCTATAAGAGAAGAATATCACACCTATGAGATAGAGAACATCTATAAACTAACAACAAGACATCAGGATTATATTAATCCTATAACATATGGAAATCTAAGTTGGCAAAGTGAAAGTGCATGCTCGTCAGATTCAAAAGAAGCATTGGAAAATTGGCGGAACATAATGTATGAAGTCTCTACGTGGAGGTGTGCTAGATTGACTAAGGTAGTTCGTTGGATTGGCACATAAGTAAGTAATCTTCCTACATTTTATGGCTTAAATAATTTAGAGACATTTCTATTTGAATTTGAAGGAATTGTACCAGCACAGCAGAGGTTGTTGGCACTACATGAAGCCTTAAAAGAAATGCCAGCTAGATGGTGGGGAACACACATGAATAACATCGCAGAGTGGGTACAATGTCACACCTTGTTGATAATGCACTTTTCAGACAGTTGAAGGTTGCGAAGTTCGATACAAAGGTCAAAGTTTTCCTAAGGACCATGTGCAAAGTTGTGAGCAATCCTGTAGAAACATTCCTAAAGAATAGTGGGTACATAAGTTCATTAACACCTTAGATACTATGTCTATCAATTGGTATCTTCAAGAAAAACTACGCTTAGTCACTACAGATTGGTATGGTATGACACAAAAATTTATAGCTACGTTCCTATTTGAAAGTCAATACCCCACAGTAGATCAAGATTTACAAATTGTAAGACATAAGGTCTTTGAGGAGGCACCTAACCCCCCTCTTGAACAAGAAGAAGATGAATGGATTGCGCCTCTTCAACGGTTACAAGGTTGTTATAATATTAATGCTGATGAGGATGATGACCCTAGGAGTGTGAACATTTCAGAAACTGAAGGGCAAAGAGATATAGAAGGGCCAGGGATTGAATTACCTTTTATTGGGTAGCCTATTAAAATTAAGAAGGTTAATATTGGAACAGAGCAAGTGTTATCGGACTAATTGGTAGGTGCAGACACTAACAGATCTCCCTAGATCCACCTAGATCTAGAACAAAATAGGACAGGACATGACTCTTTCCCTAAGTTATGACCATTGAATTAGCTAGTAGGGAGGAACAAGTAACATACCTTTGTATCGCTTCCTAGGGTCTATGTTGCTCCCGCTTTGCTCTGGTGCTCTCATGAGGTCAAGACCAAGACAACACAAACCAACCAAAGTGAATATAGAAAAATATATTCAACTATCAACTTATGTGTATGATTAAGGAATTACACAATAAAGTAAGAATGACTTTATGGGAAAAGGACATCCCACTGTATCATATTAATCGAAAGCAGAAGATACAACCTGATCGCCTTGATGTCGTAAGCTTCCTTTCGGTGGCTCTTGGCTCCAACACACACACTTTCTCAATCCTTGTATGAAGAAGATCAAATCCTCTTGATAGACTTGCTAGAGTCTCCAAGCTCCTGTTCAATCTAGGTCCTTCACACAATTCTTTCACCAATTCTCCAATGAATCTTGCTTGACCTTTTCCATGAGAATTCCATCAATATATAGGAGAGAATGAGATGGTTACTTGGATAAGAATGATCCCACAATATCAGGGAAACCAGTAAAAGGATAACCATTCGAATGCCAACCCATTCTTCTAGAAGATTCCCTTCT
>ML788831.1:392840-426966 GCA_009831015.1 Picea engelmannii
CCCACCATTTCTGGCGAGTACCTCTTTATTTTTACGCAAGCTTGAGGAGGATAACATATGCTTGTTGATATAAGCTTATCCTTTGGATAAGTCCTTCGGAGTATGTTTAACGAACCCTAGGAAGGAGTGGTTCGGTCCCATGATGGGTATATTGATGTTTGTTTAACGAGTCCAAAGATATAAAACTCGAAGGATTTTCATGATTATAAAGTCTGAAAAAACACTTAAAAGAGAACTGTCTCAGTTCCTTTTTCGTAAAATAGTCTGATGAGACCGAAAAAGAGATAAATTATCGCCCAACAGACGCTTTCTTCAAATACTTTATCGAGCGTGAAAATAGCAAGGTTGCTCGGCTATCTTTTCATGTTTAGAGAGTCTGAAAAGAGCTTAAAGAGGACTCCAGGGGGGTTCCTTTTTCGTATAACCTTGTTGAGCCCGAAAAAGTGATAAAAGTATGCTTGATCACGTTCTCATGTATTTTCGAGCGTGAGAACGAACAAAGACCCAGCTCGAGGTTTTGTGGAAAAACCATGAAAAACAAGCAAAACATGTGATGAAGAAGAAAAAATATGTCTGCATCCCTGTATATGAACATCAAAGTCGTTACGCCTGTAAAAGTTACACTCAAAAGGGCATTAGGGATTAGGTTTTAATAAATAAATAATTATAAAAGTTCAATAACATGGTAAAAGTAAATATAAAGAAGTAAAAAGTCTTTTTACCATATCATTTTAACTTTACCACTATTTGAGCCCAAAAACCCCTCTTTTACCCTCGAAATTCGACGTCAGATTGCGGGAGTTACGAGTATTCATTCGACGAACTGTCAGTGGCAGTGAGGTAGGCACTTTGTCCTCTACTTTTTCATGGTTTAATTTTTCATTTTCATTGGCAAAAACTATCATTTTGAGTTTGTTTTGGGGTTTATTATGGTGCTCAGGCATTCTCGCAGGTGAGCTACACGAGACCTGCGAGAAGGGACCATTATCATAGGTGAGCCCATGGGAGCCTGCGAGAACCTCACACTGTGCCTAAAGGGCACCTGAGAGAACCGCAAAGTGTAAAAGTTTTTAAAAAAAATTTCCTAATGAAAAGATACCAATTTGTGAATAGAGTTATTAATCTTCTTTTTGTGCTTCTTATGTAGGTATTTGGCCATCACCATGGTTCTGGAATGGTGTGAAAGGGAGCACGAAGAAGATAATGCCAGTGCTGGAAATCATCCGCCCACCATTCCCGCTTTGTGAAACTGTGGTCTTCTGAAGTACTTTCGTATCCTGGGCATGAGGGTCCAAATCAGGTTATTGGAGTACCTTGTGCATATGTGGGATCTCGATCAACAAGTATTTCATGTAGGGGTCCACACACTGTCTTTGGATATTGAGGACATTTAATTCTTGATAGAACTGTCACGGCGTGGGTACCACGTGAGCCTGACTGGTAGCAGAGGTGGTGGGCTGCCCATGAGTGAGTACTGCCGCTTACACTGTGTTCCAGAGGCAGAGAGTAAGAAAGGGAAAGTAGCTATTTTTGGAGTGTGGGATTTGACCCTCCGCACTATTTTGTTCACCATTGCTCGTATGGCTGGGAGCTCCACTCCTCACATGGCACTCCAGAGTTACTTTCATTATGCCATAGAGTGTACTAAGCCTCGGGTTTTTAACTGGGCAGATGCTATGCTTCGTAGCATGAAAAGGCAGTTGACCAAATGTAGGCGAGGCAACCTGAAGCAATTCGGGTACGGATCTTTGTTGGTGTCCTTCTTTCTCGAGAGGGTTCCATTACTGAGACTGCAGGTTGAGTGGGATTTGTTGGCTCCCACAGATCCAAGAATGTTGAGATGGTGTCAGCTCATGGCCCGGGACGTAGCGGGACCAATTATCAAGTATGATGATACCTTCTTCGATTGGTTGCGACCACAGATGCTGATGGTCGACGATTATGCTTATGCCGGGTTGGATTTCCGAGGAGATCCAAACTTAGTCCTACCTGAGGGTGCTCGGTGGGGGGAACTTGGTAAGAAGTACACATTTTTTTATTTTTAAATGTTTTTGTGAATTTTATCATATGCAAATGTTTTTTATATGTTCATCCAAGGACTAAATACAAAATTCGTTGTTGATGACACAGATGTGGGACCTTACCGACCTCCTGGTACTTCTCCCATTCAGTGGTGAGGAGAGGTGGCGCCAGTGCCACGATGGAATGTCGAGGATTATGAAGCGGTGGAACAAAACCTAGAGGGTTTGACAATGGATATTCCAGACATGCCTCTTGGAGAGGTTCCACGATGCTATCAGCGTCATACAGCAGGAGTGTCAGAGTCCATTGGTCGACTGCTCTGTAGGGTTGCCCAGGCAGTCCTGTGTTACCGTGAACGTCATCCATGACGTCACTTTGTAGAAGCTATGAGCTTCATATTTTGACATTTTGGTCCTCGGACATAACTTTTTGTAAACAACTCTTTTGATCATTATATATACAGACGGATTCTACCAGTTTATCTTGTGTTGTGTGAAAATTGATGTGATTGATTTATAAATGATCCAAATGTCTGTCTAATACATAGTTATCCAATGCATCAGTTAATGTATTTAGACATCTAGGAATATGTTGATATTGTAAGTTTTAAACCTGCGAAGTAAAGCAATGCATATAGATTCTTAAGCAATACAAAAATTAATCAATGGCTCATACACAGATTACACAGAGATTTTTACCGGAAACCCTCAACCAGGAAAACCTTTCTTATTTTCATTATATAAAATTACACCATTCTCCATACAATATATACAATGTTTTTAGGTATTCCGTAGATACCAAAACCCTAATACCTTAATCCGGGATTAATTTACAAATCAGCTAAAAATAGCAAAATCCGCTAAAAATAGAAAAAACCGCCCATCGCAGTTGTCGTATCTGACGCACCCACACACACACACATGCAAAGAATATAACACATACCCAACAGATATTCAATATAATCAAAATAACGTTCCAAGAGGTGAATTCGCAAATACACCCGTAACAAAGTAGGACTTCAAATAGTGTAGACATTACTTAACTGTAGTACTACATGCTGCAAATCAAGTCGCACAACCAAATGACAAATTCCGAGCGAGATAACATCAATCAACAATTTGATAACGACACTATACTATGCAATATTGTTGGTCGCACGGTCGAGACACACACCTCTTAAGGAGACAAGTTCATTTGTAGGGGCGTAAATTGCCCATGCAGCGGAAGCAAGGTTCAGAGTACTACGGCTAGCACCATTAGCGAAGCCAATGTAGGGTAGCAAAGACTTCGACATCTAGAAATCAAACACAACATCACGTAAGGGCAGAGACTAGATAACGACAAAAGAAAGCTATAGTAACACACAAGAAGTATGATACAATAAAAATACAAGTACTCGTGCACATGTGATTTTATGCATAGTACTTCTTCAAGTACAACCCATTCCTAGGTTTGCTCAAAGGGATACCATCATAATCTACTAACTCATAAGCCCCTTTTTCCAACACTCGTCTAACAATATAAGGACCTTGCCACATGGCTTCGAATTTTCCAGCTCCTAGCATATCTCGATCTTGTTCATAGAGGAGAACGAGATCTCCTTCAGAGAAAATGTGAGGCTTGACATGTTTGTCGTATTGGGCCTTGACACATTTTTTTTGAGCTTCTATGACTACGGTAGCATCGCGTCGAGTTTTGTCTAATCGCATAAGATACAATAGACATTCTTCCTCATCAAAAGTGTTTGGTAGGAGTTCAACAGCTAGTTTTAAAGAGGGTATCTCACATTCAATCGGGAGAATGGCTTCCAAACCATAGACTAACCGGAAAGGTGTAAACCTAGTAGCGGACTTGATGGATGTCCAGTAAGCCCACAATGCCGAAAACAACATTGTGTGCCAATTTGTTTTGTGAATCCCTATCATTCGTCGGAGCATAGTTATGAGAACTTTGTTCTTTGCTTCGACTTGGCTGTTGGCTTGTGGGTAATAGGGTGTTGAGTTTTCATGGTGAAGACCCAACTTGTTAGTAAGTTCGGACATCATGAAGTTTCTAAAGTGGCTACCGTGATCAATGACAATAGCTTGGGGAACACCAAAACGAGCTATGATGTGATTAAAAATGACTAATGCTGTCGTCTTTCCAGTATTGTCAAATGTCGGCATCGCCTCAGCCCATTTCATAAAGTAATCGACGGCTACAATAATGTATCCATGCCCCCCGGTTGAGTGAGGGTGACATGTCATGAAATCGATGCCCCATTTTGCAAAGGGACCAACGGAGACCACAGGGTGAAGAGGAGCAGGATGAGGCCATATCTTGTTATTATAGGTCTGGCAAGCATGGCATTTTTGAACGATGATTATGCAGTTGTTAAATAAAGAAGGCCAAAAATACCCTGCTCGTAAGATCTTTTGGGCAGTAGCATACCCAGACATATGACCACCATAGGCTCCAGAATGGCAGTCATTCAGAGCTCTCTCGGCTTCGTCGAATGTGAGGCAGCGTCGAAAAATAGAGTCAATCCCTTGATGATAAAGAGTATCCCCAAGGATAATATATTGATGAGCTTGGTATCGTATTCGACGTTGATCAGTACTATACAAAATTGGCCAGAAAGTCTAGGTTTGGAGATATATGATGATATCGCCATACCAAAGATCAGTGGTGCTGGATATGAAAAGGGATTCATCGGATAATGAATCAGCTACTACATTTTCCGTTTCAGAATAAGGAAAGTCGCATATCAACTCAGCAAACACTAAGGACTTCTTGGACTTGGCGTGTTCGAATTCCAAGTCAAACTCCTGGAGTATCACAATCCATTTGGAGTATTTTCCCCCTAGCAATTGACGTGTGAGAATGTGTTGCATAGGGTTGCAGTTAGAAATCACTGTAGTCTTGCGCGAGAGGATATAGTGATGGAAGCGTTGGACAGCTTGGATGGCAGCCAAGGCCAGTTTTTCGACATATAAATACTTGATTTCGGTAGGCGTTAGACTTTGACTCAAGTAGTAGATAACATGTTCGTTGTTAGCATCATCCTCTTGGATGAGAACTATACCAATGGTGTAATCCGAGGCAACAAGGTAAAGGAAAAAATCGCGACTGTAATCGGGGGGAAAGAGAAGCGGAGCACGCGTTAGGGAAAATTTCAAAGCTTCGAAAGAATTGTTGGCAATGGTATCCCATACGAACTCAGACCCCTTTTTTAGTAGCCGCGTAAATCCACGAGTTATCTCGGTGTAATTTGGGATAAAATGACAAAGAAAGTTTTCTTTCCCCTGCAAACTTTATAACTAGCGAAGGGTAGAAGGAGGAGGGAGATTAAGGATTGCCTCAACCTTTAAAGGATCCACTCTGATCCCTTGACGTGAAACAATAAAACCTAGAAGTCAACCGGATTCCACATAGAAAACACACTTATGAGGATTCAAACGTATATGGTAGAACTAATAGCGGACGAAAATGGCTCAGAGGTGGGTCGGATGATCGAATCGATGCATTGAGTGAGCAGGTAAATCGTCCAGATATGGTTGCACGATGTTCTTGATATCATGGAAAGCATAAGACATAGTGCGTTGAAAAGTGGCGCCAACGTTCTTGAGACCGAAATGGAGTTTCCGATAGGCAAAAGTACCCCAAGGACAAATAAAAGCAGTCTTATGTTGATCCTTGGGAACAATGTTGATTTGATTATATTCGGATAAACCATCCATCAGAGAGAAGATTTCACTTCCGGTGCAATTGTCGACAATCTGATCAACGAAGGGGGTAGGAAAGTTGTCTTTGGGACAAGCTTTGTTGATATCCCTATAATCAATGCATACACGAATGGTGCCTTGTTTCTTATCGATCGGGATAAGATTGGAAACCCAGTCAGTGATGGCCACCGGGTAAATAAAGCCAGCTTTGAGAAGATTCTCAACTTCAAGCTTGATAGCAGTCGCTTTACGTGGGTGAACTGGACGAAGGCATTGCCAGACGAGTTTAGCATTGGGGTATGTCTTGATCTCATGTGTCACAATGTCGGGGTCGATACCTGACATTTATTTGTAATTCCAGGTGAAGATGTCATGAAACTCTTTGAAAATGGACGTATAGGTGACTATTTCATCAGGGGAACACGAAGCTCCGATATGGACATTTTCGACGATTCTAGGTTTGATGAATATGTCGAGGGGAGTAGTGGGTGAGATATTTCTTAAGTTCCCTTCAGAAAACACATCGTGTGTGGACCTGAGGATGGTTGAGATGACGACAATGGTCGACGGGGTCGATATCCATTTGTAGTTCTCAATGGTATGTTTCTCTAGAAAGAGGATGGAACGATGATGTCCATCATCCCAAGGGGTGTCCTACATGACAGACATGATCATCTCGTCAGTGGGAAAAATGACATGGAAAGGATCTGGAGATAACTCACCAAGAGAGGGGGTAGAAGAGGTTGTTGATTGAATGGCCTGATAGGTGGATTCGACCGGACTTAACAGCATTTCGTCACCGTAACGAAAATAATCTCCAGGGTCAGGTACTATCCAGGGGTCGTGAGACGCAGGAAGTTCATGAATCGAGGTGGAGATCATGTTGATTGAAGCAACGAATGAGCGTGGAACATCGAGTGGTGGAATGGGGAATGTACCCATTAACGAAGAGTCTTTGAGAAGGCCTACACCAATGTTCTCATAACCCGATGGGGTTTTAGCGATGAATGGTACATTGCCATTACGGGTATCGGAATTAAAGAAGACTAATTGGTCGACAGTGACTACTTTCCCTTGATGTGGGAAACATACCACCCAAAAAAGGGTCGACACAACTGTGCACATGGAATCGAGCCAACTGCGGCCAAGCAGAATATTGTAATCAAGGGGAGCATCAAAGACTTCCACTTCGACTTGGACCGTTTTGCCTTCTAACGTGATGGGAAATGAAGGAAGGACATTGTAGGGCTTAAAACTGGATCCATTGAAGGATTTTAGAGTGTTCTAGGATTCATTCAAAGAGGGATACCCAATGGCTTTCCAACAAGTAAGAGACATGACACACGTTGAGGCACCCTCGTCGATAATGGTTCGATAAATGTTTTTGTTAGAGACAATCACTCGGATCTAGAACACGAGTTGAGGGGGTAACCTTGGAATGTGATCTTCCATGTCAAAAATTATTAAATTCGTATCCGTCAGGTTGATTCCACCGATAGCTTTCAACAGTGCCTTCCGTTGTGTGGGACAACTTTGAAGGACTTCGAGGGATGACATCGCAGAAGGTGCTTGGGCCAGATCTTCAACAATGTTGTAGTTCTGGGCAACACGAGCATGAGGATTGAAATCCGATTTCCGAATGACACCCTTTGGTGGGGGTCGAAGAACTGTGTTGAGGCTCGGTCGTTCGAGATGAAGAGGACTGTTCGTAGGTGGAGTTGCGGGAGAGGGTTGTACCAAGGAAGGAGGTAGGTCATCAACCTTCTCTTTAGAGGGAGAATAATCTTTGGCTCGAGTGGTGAGTACAATGTTGTTCTTCTTTGAATCGCCAGTACACATCAATACAGAGGATGTAGTAGAAGATGAAGGTTGTTCATGAATGACCAACTGAGCCTGTTGTTGAGACGGGAAGGGTTGGGACAAAATGGTCAGAGCACGTGGTTTTGGGGCTCCTTGAAGGAACTTAGTGACCTTGACACATCGTGGACAATCATTCATGTATTGATCATCACCACAGATAAGACAAGGGTATCAAGGTTTGCGCTTATCCCGATCATCAACAGGTGTAGTTTTGGTTTGCTCTGCTTGAGAAGTATTTTTGTCCTCCTTATTCTTACCCCTTCCCTTTTTGGATTTGTTTTTACCAGCTGGGGTAGATTGAACTACATTGACCTCAGAAGTCTTGCCAGTGGGAGGGGCAGGAGACAAAGTATTTTGAACATTAGAAGAATCAGGTTTGGGTTTTGCGCTTGAGGCAGAATGTGGTTGGGCCTGGAAAGTGCCAATCACACTGTTGGATGCATGCGAAGTAGCTGGAGTAGTTGAAGTGGTGGAAGTGGAAGGACGAGGTAAGTCAGGTAGTAAATCATAAAGGGTACCCATTTGCGAGTAAACGAGGTCAAGGTATTGACCACGACTTATGGCCTACTCTTCCGTGACTACTCCACCCATGGCAATGTCACGACCGATGTCGTTCACAAATGATTTGGTGAACCACTCTGCCAGCAATTGATCGAGGAGCTTGAGTTTGATGAGACGTCGTCTCCGTCGCCACTCATGAATGTGATCGGATATATGAGTGGCTTTGTTTTGTTTGAAAGAACTTAAAATCTTGGTCCCCGTTTCATAACGAATTGGTAACTGGTAGTGTGTGAGGAAATCCATAGCTAGGGTGTTGAAGTCAGCAAAGAAACCTCATGGTAATTCTATATACCACTTCGTAGCAGAACCTGTGAGGGTTCATTGAAAAAGGCGTAAACGAATAGAGTCATCCATAAACGAGTTGGATGAACACCAGAGGTGAAAAGTCATGACATGATTGTTCGGGTCCTCTCCCGCTTTGCCGTCAAATTTAGGGATATCCGATGGTAATTTGGATGGTATAGCAAGCCATTGGGGAGAGTGACAAATTGGATCATTTAAAATCTCTGACAAATACAGGAAGATCCAAAGTGGCCAAGAAGGGTAACTGTCGATTCACCTGCAGGTACTGGTGGCTTTGGGGAGGAAGCCCTGTCGGCAAACCAATAGGACGATAGGAATTTTGCATATAATGTGAAGACCCAGGTAGATTCGGTGGTGGTTGGAGAGGATAGTAGCTCATGGGATTGTATCCTGGAATAGGGATGTGAGTTTGAGAATTCGAACCCCAAATAGGATTGGACATACCCGGATAAGGTTGGCCTATATTAGGGGGCATAATGGATGCAGCTGGAAACTGTTTCCCCCCAGTCGATTGAGGAGGATGTTGTATCAGATGATTCCAATATTGGGCCAAGGACGAAGGTATGTTTTGTCCATAAGGTGGGGTCGGTCCTCCTATCGAAGGTGGTGTTCCAATTGGGGGAAGCATTCCAATTGGGGGTTGTGTTCCAATTGAGATTTACGTTCCAATAGGAATTTGCCCGCTGAGAGGGGGTTGAGTCATACCACCTTGATGAAATTGTCCATCGACGGGAATCTAGTAATTTGGTGTGAATGACGAAATAGTGCCACTAGGATTAAAACTTCCAGTGGAGGACGAGGAAGGTCCTCCAAAAGGAAATTGAGGGAGTGTCAGAATAAAACTGGGAAGAAAGTGCCCAGAAGAAGAGGGACCACCAGGAGAGTCGGATGGGGTTTGCAGAGGAGTTGAAATGGAAGCATTCAATGCTCGGTATCCGAGTGGTAGTGTCGGGGTGATACTAGGTGTGAGCAGTGTGCCGATGGGAGCTTGGCTAACCATGGTAATCCTAGTGTGAACACTCATAGTATCTTTGTGATGGGCCATTTCGATAGGGATGGTCAAGATGTGGTCAGATTGTGGGGCGTACATACCAAGAAAGTAATAGGCAGTAGTCAACGATACTGTCTCTGGACTAGAGATTTCGGAAATCATAGGTGAGATGATTTTGGAAATCACAGGTGAGCCTGGACCAAAAAGGTCCCATCGAAAAACACCTGTAGACAAAAAATGATCTTGGCTTTCTATACCTGGAAAGGGTCCAACTGGTGATCCAAAAGACGTAACAACTAAGTCTCTGGAAGAATTCAGTCGCATAAATGGTCACTCAGAATTGGGGTGAAGTCGAAAGTCCTCTCGAGTATTGGTAATTCGGAAATGTTCTAGAGAGTTAGTTCGTTCCACTTGTGGCGTGGTAACGTCTTGGACTTCACTCTGCCGAGGAGAGCCCTCAGGTGAACTTGTAGTCAAGGGTTGAGAACCTTCCAGATGTTCTGGAGATAAACCCTACATTCTACGTGAACGACATGGAGGAGCTATTGTAAATGAGTGACAAACTTACGAAGAAAATCGTATGGTCAACTTTGGTAAACAAACAACACACGCTAGTAAACAAAATCTAGGAAGCAACACCAAGCAAACAAGACCTTCTAATTCCGAAGTCACTAGTTGGTGATGAAATCCAACGTCGCAACAACGAGACAAGAAGGGGCTGGGCTAGGGTGGAAAATTTACGCTGACGACCTGCTTAACAGACATACACCCTGGTGCAAGCTTGCACACATAATCGAGGGTATACCCTCCAAGGAGCCCGAGTGATTTTTGCCAATGTCAATTCCAGGTACCGTGAAGACTTTCCCCTTCACAGTCACCTTGTGTAAGACCCTAGAAAGATAGGCTGCTAAGGTTACCACTGACAACAATAAATCCTGGGGGGACAGTCGACAGTCCGATCCACACGCAAGGGCAGGGTATCTAGCCTGAAATCAACTCAAAAGGATTCCACTCATCATATTGGGTATACCTCCGAGTGACCCCCGTAATACATGCAATCTCTACACCGATATCAACAAAGCAGGGTGAGTAACTCTGTCAATATCAATGCGACCTCGTGTTTGACCCTTGTGTGAGAAGGGCTTCCCAGGACAAGATGTTGTAAATGGAATTTGACACTCCTTAACACAAGATTTTATTGTGTGTTTTGTGCTTTGGAGAGTGTATCTCTCTACCTATTCCAAAGCGCTAGCCTAGATAAATGTTGGTGTAATAGAGCTCTAGAAAAGAGTTACTAGTTAAATTTTACGATTGCACAATGTTATTAAGGGTTGTTGTTACTCAAAGGAAGCGGAGATGAAACTGATGTTGTATGAGACTCTGACCTAATGATGCATGGATAAGAATGAAATATATCAATTTTCGTTCAATGAATCCTATGTACGGGAGGGAAAGAGAAGTTTTCCAGATCAAACTTGAACTACAAGACACAATTTCCTTTAAAATGCAATTGCAACGAATCACACAAAAATAATAATTCTCTATTGTTTCTTTTTCAATAATTTCAATAATTGATTTTCAATACTTTCGAAGACGAAAATTCTTTTGACAGAAAAAACGTTTGTTCACTTTTCAAAAAGGACCTACACCATGATGGTGAGAGTGAAGAGAACCCAAAACTAATGAACAAGCAATAGACTAAAACCCAAACCAATCTTTCAATGGAAACAAAAATAACAAGCAAACCAAACTAGTCTTTTCAATTGCATGAGAAAAGTGATCTTTCAAATAATGAGCAAATGATAAAGACAAAGAATCTCAACTTTCAACCGATCGCCAGTTCTTAACCAAACAAGCACACTCAGATTCCAAAATCAGAGAGTATATCTTTGAAGAGAGAAGTCAAGAAACGAAAGTCAAGAAAAAAGTGACAGAAAGAGCCTTTGATTTCCTAAGACTGTGCGTGCACAAAAACGAAGACAAGAAAACATCAAGCAATGATCCAAGAAGCTCTTTTCAGGCACCTATACTGATCTGGGCAGCTGAAAATGCAAATATCTCAAATCCAAAATTTTGAAAAGAGGGTTCGCAGGCTAACAATATTACACAGTGCGAGAATGGGTCATTCTCGTAGGCCAGCGTTGAGCAGAGTGCGAGAACCTCGCACTGAACCTAAAATCAGGGTGCGAACTCAGTATATTCTCGCAGGCCACTGTGGAGTGCAGTGCGAGAATGTCTGAAACTAATCAAATTTTTGGAAAAAGAAAAAAAATTTGAAGAGGCCTCTGGACCCAGAGGGTCTATCAGGGTATCCTGAAGACTCAGAGATTGATATGAATGGAGAAAGGTAAGGCAAGAGCAAATGTCCAAGGAAAAATACCCAAAACCACAAAGAAAACGGGTTATATCCCCAACAGAGTCGCCAATTTTGTTATCGGACTAATCAGTAGGTGTGAACACTAATAGATCTCCCTAGATCCACCTAGATCTAGAACAAAACAGGACAGGACATGACTCTTTCCCTAAGTTATGACCATTGAATTAGCTAGTAGGGAGGAACAAGTAACATACTTTTGTATCGCTTCCTAGGGTCTATGTTGCTCCCACTTCACTCCGGTGCTCTCGTGAGGTCAAGACCAAGACAACACAAACCAACCAAAGTGAAGATAGCAAAATATATTCAACTGTCAACTTATGTGTATGATCAAGGAATTACACAATAAATTAAGAATGACTTTATGGGAAAAGGACATGTCGCTGTATCATATTAATCGAAAGTAGAAGATACAACTTGATCGCCTTGATGTCGTAAGCTTCCTTTCAGTGGCTCTTGGCTCCAACACACACACTTGCTCAATCCTTGTATGAAGAAGATCAAATCCTCTTGATAGACTTTCTAGAGTCTCCAAGCTCCTGTTCAAGCTAGGTCCTTCAGACAATTCTTTCACCAATTCTCCAATGAATCTTGCTTAACCTTTTCCATGAGAATTCCATCAGTATATAGGAGAGAATGAGATGGTTACTTAGATAAGAATGATCCCACAATATCAGGGAAACTAGTAAAATGATAACCATTCAAATTCCAACCCATTCTTCTAGAAGATTCCCTTCTAAAACCATTGAGACTTCATCTTTTTCCAGGCTTTAGAACAAGTTTGCACCCTAGCTATGTAGCACAGTGCGAGAAGTTCACACCCTAGCTTAAGGCAGCCTGTGAGAATGGGTCATTCTCGCACCCTAGGATATTAGCAACCTGTGAACTCTCTTCAAAAGTAAGTTTTCTGGGAAGAGATGAATGCCACTTTTCTCAGGAGAAAGTTCTTATGAGGAGCCTGAGTACACCATCATCAATACACCATCAAGATTGACTAAAATCATGGGCAACAGCAAGCACCTAAGTTGGAAAGTGTTGGAGACTATTGGGATGATGCTACTATTAGTAAGATTATAAAAATATTGCATGAGTATCAGGACATGTTTCCAACCAAGTTCACAGACATGAAGGGCATTAAAGGGCCCATGGGAGAAATGAATATTCCTTTGAAAGAAGATGTAAGGCCTGTAAAGCAGAGGCCTTACAGACTGAATCCCAAGTACAAGAAAAAAGTTAAGAATGAATTAGAAAGAATTATGGAAGAAGGAATTATAGAACCAGTCGAAGAATATGAATGGATCAAGCCTATGGTGGTCCAAGATAAGAAGAGAAGATAAATAAGAATCTGTGTAGATCTAAGGAAATTGAATGATTGATGTTTACATGATCCATTTCCTACACATTTTACTAATGAAGTTATAGATAATGTAGGAGGACAGGAAGTTTATTCATTCACAGATGGATTTTCAGGCTATCACCAGATCATAATTGCTAAGGAGGACAAACATAAGACTACATTTGCAACAAAATGGGGTTCTTTTCAGTACATTGTGATGCCTTTTGGTTTGAAGAATGCACCATCCATCTTTTCCAGGGTGGTGGTCGAAGAATTCAAGGAATTTTTACATAAGTTTTTGGAGGCATACTTTGATGACTGGACCGTTTTTAGTCTCTTGAAAGATCATATTGAATGTTTGAGATTAATGTTGGATAAGTGAAAGAAATGTCAGATTTCCCTGAACTTGAAGAAGTGTATTTTCTTTTCACCTTTTGGAGTGTTGTTAGGACACATTGTGTGGAAGCAGGGGTTGTTGGTAGATCCTTACAAGATTGCTATCATTGTTGATCTACCTCCTCCTACTTCAGTTAGACAGTATGCACACGATAGGGAGGGACAAAGAAGAAAGCACAGGCTTCTCCGCGTAGTCCGCAGTCAAAGTAATACAGAAGGATCAACCCTATAGTGACTTAGGATGAGTCACATGTGAGTGTTGGGGGCATGTTGTCCCTTGGTCATGTATTAAGGAAGAAAGTGAAGATTAAGGAAGAAGAAAGACAAAGTATGAAGTGCGCAGAAGGCACACAAACCGAGGAAGGGTCGAAGTGGTTAATGAAGCATAAAAGAAGGAACAAAGTAAAGGAAATAAAGATGTTGAAAGAGAATATCAAGGAAGACAAAGAAACAAAGAATATAGATTGTGGACAATTCAACAAGTGGAAGAAGACACTAATGGGTGCTTTGGAGCACCTCGCAGAGAATAAATAAGAACAGGTCGACGAAGTCCTTAAAATGTGGGTTATGTGGACCTAGGGTTTTGGCACCTGGGCTTCAGTCCATGGTTTGCTAAGAGTCACAGAATGTATAAATAGAGTCTAGAAGAGTTGATATGAGAGGTGATAGTGGTGTTGATATGTAGAAGTGTTATGTTTTAGGGTATTCTTATATTTTGGGTCTTCAGTTGGGTGCGATGATGGAATTTGCAGCTGGGTGCTCAACCCTATGGTGGTCTAAGATAAGAATACATAAGAAATCAGAATCTGTGTAGATCTAAGGAAATTTAATGATGCATGCTTACATGATCCATTTCCTACACCTTTTACTGATGAAGTTCTAGATAATGTAGGAGGACAAGAAGTTTATTCATTCACAGATGGGTTTTCAGTCTATCACCAGATCATAATTTCTAAGGAGGACATACATAAGAATACATTTGCAACATAATGGGGTTCTTTTCAGTACATTGTTAGGCCTTTTGGTTTGATGAATGCACTAGCCATATTTTTCAGGGTGGTGGTTGAATCATTTAAGGAATTTTTACCTAAGTTTTTGGAGGAATACTTTAATGACTGGACCGTTTTTAGTCTATTGAAATATCATATTGAATGTTTGAGATTAATATTGGATAAGTGCAAGCAATGTCAAATTTCCCTGAACTTGAAGACGTGTATTTTCTTTTCAACTTTTGGAGTGTTGTTAGGACACATTGTGTGTGAGAAGGGGTTGTTGGTAGATCCTTCCAAGATTGCTATCATTGTTGATCTGCCTCCTCCTACTTCGGTTAGATAGTTGCACACTGCATTGGGACACACTAGATGCTACAAAAAGTTTATTAAGGGTTACACACAGATAACAACACCTATGGAGAAGTTATTAAAGAAGGATAGTAAGTTTCAATGAACAGAGGAATTCCAACAGAGCTTCGACACATTAAAGCAGAAAATGATCACTGCACCTATTTTGGTTTTTCCAGATTGGAGTAAGGAATTCCATGTTCATGTCGATGCTTCATCCATTTCATTAGGAGCAATTTTAGCACAGCCAGGTGTACAAGATATTGACCACCCTATAATGTTTTCTAGTAGGAATATTTCTACATCTGAAATGAATTATACTACCACTCAAAGAGAAGGCTTAGCTATGGTATATGCACTGCATAATTTTAGACACTATTTGTTGGTAGGACATTTTAAGATGTTTACTGATCATTCTGTATTGAAGTACTTAGTCAACAAGCCAGTGTTGGAGGGAAGAATATGCATATGGATATTATTATTCCAGGAGTATGACTTTGATATTGTGGTCAAGCCAGGAAGAATGAATAAGGGACCTGGCCACTTATCCAAGTTAGAACATGGAGAGGAACCTACCCGTTTGGATGATACACTAACATATGCACAGTTGTTGGTCATCAATAAATTCGATGATCACTTCCCCGAGATAGTCCAGTTCCTGTCCACAGGAATGGAATCTCGTGAGTATACAATTAGTCAAAAGAAACAATTGGTAGTCTGCGCTGCAGATTTTCAACTTATAGCTGGACAATTATATAATATGGGACCATATGAAATATTAAGAAGATGTGTTATGGAGTCAAAAATACCATTTATTCTTGCAGAAGAACATGAAGGCATCGCAAGAGGACATTATGCATGGAAAGAAACAACGTAGAAGGTTCTCAGAGCTGGCCTTTGGTGGCCCACTTTACATAAGGATGCTAAGGAATACTACAGAGCCTGTGATGCATGTCAAAGAGTAGGGAAACCTTCTATAAGGGATGATAAGCCTTTAGCACCTTAGTTAACTTTACAAGCATTTGAGAAATGAGCTATTGACTTTGTCGGACCTATCAACCCACCAGGAAAGCACATTGGAGTTCGATATATCATCACTGCTACAAAGTATTTGACCATATAGGCAGAAGCAAGAGTAGTTAAAGACTGTAGTGTAGATACAACTGCGTAGTTCATCTTTGATGATATCATAACCAAATTTGGATGCCTGAAGGTCCTTATGAGTGATCAAGGCACACACCTCATTAACAAAACTATTGAATCCTTGACTTAGGAGTTCGAAGTTCACCATCAGAAGAGAACACCATATCACCCACATGCGAATTATACAGTCAAAGATTTCAATAAGATTTTGGAGATAGCACTGACTAAGATTTACAATGTTAACAAAGATGATTGGGATTGGAGAATTCCAACAGTGTTATGGGTTTATCGAACTAGCAAAAAGTTAACAACGTAGACTCCCTTCAAGTTAGTTTATGGCCACGAAGCAGTGGTACCTATGGAATATTTGGTTCCTAGTTTAAGAATTGTAGCATTTACAGGTATGGATGACATCGACGCTATTCAAGACAGGATCACGCATTTGTTGGAACTAGAGGAAGATAGGTTCATTGCAGGATTATATCAACAGGTACAAAAAGAACAAGAAAAGGCTTACCATGACATACATATCAAGAAAAAAGCATTTAAACAAGGAGAATTGATACTTTTATATGACAACAAGTTCATGAAGCATCCAAGAAAGTTTAGGACACATTGGCTTGGGCCATTCGAGGTTGTCTATGTTACAAAAGGTGGAGATGCATAGTTGAATACTCTTAATGGAGAATGGAAGGATGGTTTAGTAAATGGGAGCCAGTTGAAATTGTATTATGACAACCAACTGCTTCACAACTCTTAGTAAAAGCATAGGAAAAAAGGTATAGGTACCAGGTGCAATTGAAATTGGGTACCAGACACAGAAAAGATAGTCTGCACATGAGAGGGAGGGACAAAGCAAAAAACACAGGCTACTCTGCGCAGTCTGCAGTTGAAGTAATACAGAAAGCTCAATCCTGCAGTGAATCGGGATGAGTCACATGTGAATGTTGGGGGCCTGTTGGCCCTTGGTCATGTATTAAGGAAGAAAGCGAAGATTAAGGAAGAATTAAAAAAAAGTATGAAGTGCGCAGAAGGAACACAAATCGAGGAAGGGTCAAAGTGGTTAAAGAAGCATAAAAGAAGGAATGAAGTAAAGGAAAGCAAGTCGTTAAAAGAGAAGATCGAGAAAGGAAAAACAACAAAGAAGATAGATCATGGACAAGTCAACAGGCAGAAGAAGACACTAATGGGTGCTTTGGAGCACCTCATGGAGAAGAAGGAAAATTAGGTTGGAGAAGTCCTTAAAATGCGGGTGATGTGGACTTAGGGTTTTGGCACGTGGGCTTCGGTCCAAGGTTTTCTAAGAGTCATGGATTGCATAAATAGAGGTCTAGAAGAGTTGAGATGAGAGATGATAGTGGTGTTGATATGTAGAAGCGTTATGTTTTAGGGTATTCTTGTATTTTGGGTCTTAAACTAGGTTCAAAGATCGACTTTGCAACTGGGTGCGCAGGGATAGGAAATAAAGAGCAAGAGAGAGAAGGATCTGCAACTGAGTGCACAGATAAAAATGTATATCTTCATCTATTCTATCAATAAAAACAATTATGTGGATGTAGCCCTAGGGAGAGGGTGAACCACATAAAATCTTGTTGTTCCATGTGGTTGATTCTTTTTTATTTACTACCTTTTATACTGTTATTGCACTGTTATTTTTCCTGTTGAAGATAAGAAGATATAACTTGCTTCATGAAGTTAGGCATAATACTATGAAGAATCTCTGGGATATTTTTGCGTTGTTATTTTGGAATCATCTTGCATTTCCTCTGATTGTAGACACCTGTGTCCCGCAACACCCTTATTGATACTTCGGGTGAGACTTCATCTGCTTCGCAGGTGTTTCCGTAAGGGCCAATAGTTAGGGTTTGGTGGTGCACTGTTAGAGTTGAACCGTGGGTCTGCCCCTGTGCCAACAAATGGTTCCGTTGTCGGGACCTGAAAATGTGATTGTTGGGAACTGAAGTAAAGAAAAATAAACGCTTTATGCATAGGTTTACTGCTGAAGTGCGCAATACTCTACTTGACTTGTGAAGTTTTGTGGTGAGAAGGTAAGTTGTTCTGGAAAAAAAAAGGTAAGATTCTAAAAGAGGCATGCTTTGTGCTTTGGTAAGAGAAAGATAAGTAAATTTTTTTGTTTTGAAAGCATGAATTTAAGCATGTTTAATAGATTATGTCCTAGTCTGAAGGCTAAGGTGCAGTTGAAAGAAAGAGTTTATTTGAGTAAATTTAATGGAAACGAAGAAATATATGTTATTCCTATGCATAGAAAGAATTTTTGCAGATTGCAGGTAAAACACTATGATCCTAGGGGAAGTGCGCAGTACAAAAAATATTGGGGAACATTTAAGAGAAAAAAAGGATTGACTTTGTGTTATAATTTCATAAGGTCGACACATCTTGCTAAGGAATTCCCTGGGGTGGGCCCTATTTGTCTTTGTTGTAAGGTTGTTGGTCATGAGGTTGAGGATTGTCCAAGGATTATTGCTAAAGTTAAAGGGAGGGACATAAGACAATAAAATTATGAAAAGAGTCAAGAGACTAAGGGTATGTTAGAAAGTCATAAAGAGAAAATTTCAGAGGAAGTTCATACTATGTTATTACAGTTGGAAGAAATGATGGTTGTTCATAAAGATGTCATTTTACCAGAAAGCCTGAAAGAAAAATAACACATAAGTGCAAGAATAAAAGACTTCGACATAGACTGTATAGTCTTGGATGAAGAAACACAAGTGAATATTATGACAGAAGAAACTTGGTAAGTTTTAGGAAAGCCTACTGTGGTACCTTATTTAGGGAGGATAGGCTTGTTTAAGGGAAAGATGATAACTTTATGTGGAAGAGTAACTGCTGTACCTATTATTGTTCATGGAACATCGACTGAAGAAGAATTTGAAGTTGTTAGGTTTGTTGAGGACAACACCCCTTTCCCACTTTTTTTAGGTAAGACTTGGATTGAGAAGGATTAGATCGGAAGGAAAGCAGAGGAAGAAGCTATAGAAAAGAAAAAGCAAGAATTAAGGGATCTCATAGTTAGGAAAATAGATCAACTAAGAGAAGAATGAGAGGATAAGTCGAAGCAACAGAGAAAAGTAACAAGGGACAGAAAGCAAAAGAATTAGCTATGAAGGTTGAAAGAATGGAAGAAGGCTTGAAGGACCTATCTATCCAAGAGAGAAGTGTTCCCACTTAGGAAGTGTTAAGAAAAGGGATATTAACTTCAGAACCTTTGAGGGTACCTCAACAATGTGAAGCCACTACGCTAGGGGAAGATAAGAATAAAAATGGGAAGAGGATTCCAGAAACAGTTAAAGAGACTTAGATAACATGAAAAAAGGCAAGGAAGCTCAATAAAAAGAAGGCTAAGTTGGAAAAGCTACAAGAAGTTAAGGAAACCAGATAGAAGACTTTGCAGACCAGAACCTCGCATGAGGCGTGTTCACAGGGTTTGAACCTCACTGGAATAGCAGGTCCGTGTAGATTTGGACTTCTCCCTAGCGAAGTTATATAACCGTTGGAGGTGCCCCTACCATTAGAATGACCCTCCATAATGGTTAGGAAACACATTTATGGGTTTATAGAATGTTTTTGGATGTTGAGACCACGCCATAACGGCTAGATTTACATTAATGGAAGCATTTAAATATAGTTACTGTCTGTTGGAAAATCTGTCACACCTCGTCGAGGATCAGGAGTTAAATAAGATAGAGGCTCAGTTACATGAGGCACAACAAAAAAAAATTTCATTGCAGGTGCAGATGAAGCTGCTCGTAGTAGTAGAAAGGATGAAGAGATCCCAGGAACAATGCACAGTACAACAACAGATCACTGCCCTCCAGGGTAAGATGATGGAAGTAACACAGAAGTTACAACCTGTGCAGGAAGAATCTTGCAATGTGTTCAAGGAGATCGATAGCGAGGGTTCACAGTTAGATCAAGTAGTTGTAGCAGTAGAACAATGCCTCGAAGGGACTGTTACAGAGAAGACAGTCCAGGAGCTCGCTGAGAAGGAGGCTCAGGCAAGGCAACAATTCAAGACAACTTGAGTTAAGATCGAGGCTTTTGAAGTAGCATTGTCTAGACCTGAGTGACTGGGGACGAGTCACAGATGAGTGTTGGGGGCCTGTTGGCCCTCGACCAAGTTTTGGGGAAACTTTGGTCAGTTTTGGAGGTTTTGGCCCACTTTTGGACTTAGACACATTGGTTGAAGTAGGAGCACCCAGGTGGAGCTAAGATCACATATCTCACCTATTTTGAGGGTTATGTGGACCTAGTAAGGGGTCCTCTAGGTTTTGTAATGGGTTTATGGGATGTCAGCCCATGGATTTTCCCCATGTTTAGGCCTTATTGTAAAGTATAAATAAAGAGGAATGTATTGTAGAAAGAGTAGTTCTGTATGCGAAATAATGTATGTGGTCGAGGCTTTGTGCTAGACTATGATTTTGTAGTAGGTGCTAAGTTTCGTGATAAGAGATTTTGGCTCTGTGCATTTGACCTATTTTTGGAAGGTAAATAAGGAGGATCTAGTGCTTGATGCGCAAATCTCCTATCTTGTTTGAAATTTGACTCTATGGCTTGGTGCACAAGAGTGATTGGATGTAATACTTTGGTGAATAATAAAGAGGCGAAGTGGTTTATGGACGTAGCCCCACCCTGGGATGAACCATGTATATCTAGTGTCTCATGGTTTGATTTGTGCAGTGTCATTTATGTTATGAATTTTCTTGGTGCTTTGATTATGATGTGTAATGAATATATATTTTGTTGCTTAAGTACTTTACTTATGTTAAAGGGTAAATGAATGCTAGACTTAACTCATAGTGCTAAGTGTTAAGTGTCCAGGGTGCATAATCACTTGTTGTTACTGCGCTTATATGTCTTTGATTATGCTCTACGGTGTTAATAAGGTTAATAAAATAATACATATTCACTTCCCAAGTGTTAACATAATATTTTACGAAGTGCTCTTATCACAGAATCATGTCCTAGCCTGGTTACAAACACCTACATCTTGTAATCCCCCCTCCTTCTACCTCGGGTGAGACTTCGCTTGCTTCATAGGTGTTGTCGAAAGGACCGATAGTCGGGGTTTTGTTGGTGAGTTGTTAAGAGTTGAACCCTGGGTCTACCCCTGTGCCAACAATGATTAATCTTTCAGCTTGTGGGTCATTGTATTTTTGGAATTACACTCCGTGGAAAATAGGGGTTGTGGCTAGTCCTGAAACTAGTCTAAAACATGTGTTTCAGGTAAAAACATCATAACTTCTCCATAACAAATCCAAATTCAGTAAGAAAAAATGTATTGGTTAGAGTATAGTCTGTAGTATTTAGTGTACCATTTTAAGATCCATACAACAAATATTCTGTGTGGGGCACACTCTACAAGTTCACTCTCTAGAATAAACCAAAATTCAACAAGGTATGTCATTTTTTCTATAAATCCTTTTCTGAGAGGTTCCAAGCAGTGAAACATGGAGGAATTGCATAAAAGACACTGAATAACATTGTGTACTATTTTCAGATATTTTTTCATTACAGGTACATAGTTATGATTATTTCAAGTTAGGGTTGTTGACTAACCCAAAATTAGTCGTGTGAGACTAAAGTAAAGTTTGATGAAAATGCTAGTCTCTTGTTGTTAAAGTTAAGGAGGGTTCATAGGTATGTGATTATATACACCAGGTATATTACAGAGTTACAAATCAGATTTGGATGATGAAATTTATGAGGGATTTTGGTTGAGGTACATGTTGGGTACATGGTTGAGACAAGTAGTTGATGAGGTGGCACATACATGAGGTGTATAGTTGATGATGTTGGTACATCTTGATTAGTCATAGTTTATGTGTATTTGATGCATGATTGGTACATATTTTGTTCATGGTTGATGCACTCGTGGATGGTACAGGTTGAGGTACATGTTGGTGCATGGTTGATGCACTTGTTTATGGTACAGGTTGATTACAGGTTGTATGGTACATGTTGTTACATGTTGTTTGGTGTAGGTTGATTGATACACATTTATAGCAGTATATCTCATCTAGTGGTAGTGTGACAGTGGTTCCATCATTCTTCTTCTACGACATGGTAGTTGGACGAGGAAAGGACATGTGGTTGTAGCCACCTTCCGATTGTAGCCGAAGAACATAGGGGGTTGTAACCTCCTTTTGGTTGTAGCCAGAGAATTGGGGAGTTGGAGCTTCCCTCAGGTTGTAGCCTGAGAAACTAGGGGGTTGGAGCCTCCTTCTAGTTGCAGCTGGAAAAAAAAGGAAGTTGGTGCTTCCAGTGAATGTAATTCTTAAGGACATATAAGAAAAAACTTTTTGTGGTTTTCTCCTGCTTTGGGTTTCCACAAAAAAACAATGGTGTACAATGTATGTGCATGATTTCTCATTTGTTCATTGTTTATTTACTCTAAAACTATTGGATGATAATTCTACATTGATATAACACTTGCATTTTATGGTTAAAAGGGATTAAATTTATCTATTACTGATTCAACCCCCCTCTTAGTAATACAACATAAACCATTCACTAAACCATAACAATTCACTAGATCACAATATAGATTATCAATGAATAAGTGTGTGAGTGTGTACAAATGAATGAATCCTTGAGGTGTATTTATACAAATGCTACGTAACTCCCCTCCTTATTTTAGGGCCTCTAGGGTTTTTCTTGTTACAACAACTTTACCCCTTTGACTAGTTGACTTGTAACCAACTAGGGCTTTTTAATCCTTACTTGGGGATTCCAACTTCACAAGGTCATATCTCCCTAACTATGAGGATCCACGTGGCATACTGCATATCACTGGAAACGACACAACATGTATTATTCATCTATGATAGTCTTACTTTCAATTTCATTATCCTTCATGTCAATATTCCTCAATCAACTTCAGGTCCCATAACCACACCTTCGGGGCTACATGTATACTACATAAAATGTACCCAACTAACTCACCATCAATATCGATCAGACATATGATAACCAACTATCCAATGATATCATCCACATCTCTTGGGATTCTAGACTTCTCCAAGGGTTGACATCAATCTCCAAGATCACTCTCCAAGGGTTAACATCAATGAAAACCAATTGTCCAACAACATGCATCACATTGTGTTGATCCTTTACCTTCTTCGTCAATGAAGTCTACTCCTCCTCCTTTTGCCTTATCTGGTGAAAGTCTAGCTACTAGTAACTAGAAGTTTAAAAGGAATAGAAATATGAAGAGTACAAAGAAGAAGTCACAAACCTATGTTGGTCATTTTGGAGATAAGAAACCAACATTTTCTAGTCACGATGGGGGCATGAGTCTAGTCACTACAAGTCATATTGAAGAAAAGTCACGAAATTTCATTGGTCATGTTGGAGACAAGCAACCAACCTCTGCCAATCATGCTGGAGGCACAAGTCTATTCATTGAAAGTCATACTAGAGAAAATTAAACCTTTGTTGGTCATTTGGAGACAAGAAACCATGATATGCAAGTCATGATGGGGGCACAAGTCCAGTCACTACCAATAATATTGGAGATAGGTCAACAACCTATGCAAGTCATGTTGGAGATGAGAAAACAATTGCTACAATTCATGTTGGGAACAAGAAACTAGCCACTGCAAGTCATGCTAGAGGAAATATACCAACCACTACAAGTCATGTTGGGCACAAGAAACTAGCCATTGTGAATCATGATGGGGGAAAGATACCAATCAATACAAGTCATTTTGGGGGCATTGATAATTCTGAGAAACCTAGATGAATAGGACACAAGCCTAAGTTCCCTTGTAAACTTTTCAAGGGAGATCACCTCACTCATCTATACCCTACTATTCCAGAGGTTTTAAGAGTGTGGTGTCTGTTTAAAGGCCCTTTTATTCCTAAGTCACCTTCGGTTTCCCAACAACCTATTCAACTGGTGGTTGATGAAGTGGTCTAGGGATAATTTTAGGGGATAAATTTCGCCCATGGGATAATTTTCCATGATTTTTCCCAAAAACAGATTCACCATCCTAAAAAATGTTTTGCCCAAATTCTATAGGATAAAATTATTTTTCCTTGAAATTCGCCAAAATTTTATACAAACTATATAAAATTCTTAGAAATTTGAATATTTTTACAAATATATCGTCAAACCTTTTATAGTTGGCATATTAGGAACTAGTAATATTCGCCAAGGTTTCTACATTTTAAAATAAATTTCCATCATTAAAATTATCCCTGAAGTGGTCACGTCGATACAATCTTCGGTTGATCCCACTTTTCTCTTGGAAAGTTTTGAATCTAACAAATTGGTCATGCAGATGCAATCTTTAATCGATCCCACTCTTCTCTTGGAGAGTGACGAGTCTACCAAAGTGGTCGTGTCGATGTAATCTTTGGCCCATCCCACTTATCCCTTGGAGTGTGACGAGTCTACCAAAGTGGTCGAGTCGATGCAATCTTCTGTCGATCCCACTCTTCCTTTGGGGATTTATGTGTCTTTTGACCATGTCTTTAGAATTTCTAGTTAAGTACCTTCTAAACAAGGGGAATTATCGCTCCTTTAGAGCACGGTCCATCCTAATTCAAGGATTTCTTCCTTTGATTGGATTAATCTTGTTGAGCCTCACCTTCCTTCTTCTACACCCTTCTAAATAATGGTTGAATTTAATTCAATTTTTTTTTACTGATCTATTCTAGATGAAGAATCCCCTGCAAGCATTTTATCCTCCTCGACTTGGAAATATTTGTGTTCTCCCAAGCTTGTTTCAGCTACCAGTGAGTTGCTAGCTTTCAAAAAACAACCTAGTGAATATTTGAGGATTCTTCCTCAATTTCCTATCATGTTAGGTGGGAAGAATTTCCTAGTCAATATGTTAGTGGTGCAAGTCCCTTTGTACTTCAATATTCTTCTTAAGCGTGATTATGTATATGATATGAATGTTTTGGTGTCTATGTTATTTCAGGTGATGCATTTTCACACAACATAAGCATTGTCACTATTGATCATCTTTCATCTGATAATAACTACTCTAATTCGACTTTAGTTGAGGTTACGCCTTTGTATGTTCATAGTATTCGAGTAGACTCTCTATCACCATGAGTGAATTATGTGGTGTCATATCCTCGTTGTTCAATTGCTTCTAGGAAGGAGCCTTTATAGTCATGTTTTCCTTCTCAAGACAAGGTATCAGTAATTGATCATGTGATTTATCCAATGGAGGCACAAGAGCCCTTGCTTTCCCCTATTGTCCCAAGTAATCTTGAGTTTCCTCTTGAGTCTAATCTTACTATTTTTTAGTGCTAGAGCCCTTGTATTTGTGATTCTTTGAGTCTTAGTTTACATGATTTGTTGGATGTTGAATTGCCTTTGGATGAGGCTATCCTTGAAGCCATGATTATAGATCGTATACCACAGGAATACATGCATCGTAAAACGTTATTTCTTCCCAAACTGGAGACTTTATAGGTTGTCTACTGAATAAATCCTTGGACTAAATCTAGCAATGGGCTCTACCTGAAGAAGTAATATGCATAAGTCACAAGATTTGTACCATATTGTACTTTTATGGTTTGGTATTCCATAACACATGTTGTTGTCAGAGGTTTATATATTGGATTTCTTAACTTCTGGGTGAGTGTTGTTGGTCATATATACAAGACTTTGGAGACATTTTTATTTAGATTTTTTCATGTCAATTCGTTTTGACACGTAATGCCATCAAAATTGGATTATTGGTTAGATTTTTGCCTCCATGCATTTTTCATTATCCGTTTCTTGGTTCATTTTTCCTTAGGATCGATCCCACTAAGTTGCAACACAAATACTTTGTTTTTTAGAAGTGTTATAATTCACATGGTAGAGCCTACTGTTCATGGGTGCCCTAATTAGAACCTTGTTTGCAGTTTGGCACCCATGCTGAAATATTTTCATAGGCTTGAGAGCCCTGTTTAGTCTTGCCAACTTTGCAATGAAGCCTCATAACTTCCTCTCAGTATTTTTCTATCCAATACCTGTAGGGATCCCATATTTATTTTTTAAGTTGTAATATTGCATTTCATTTTCCTGCTTGCGTTGTTGTGCGTAATGTCATCTTTAGCTTGTTGCTCACGCATTATCTTCAATTGTCAACATTTTCATTTATTTCTTTTGCGACTTGGCACATGTATCCTTGGAGGAAACAATCCCCCGATTTTCCATATCCTACACAGATTCCTTGCATTGAGCATGGGTAAGTTCCCTATGTTTGAAACTAGTTTTCTCATCCACGACACTTGTTTCATGCATTGTGTTCTAGCATTATTTTATTATTTTTTAGGATTTATAATATGAAAAAGAAAAAAATTATTAATAAAATAGGATGGGAAATAAAATAGTTCTTAGTTTGGAAACATTCATGTCGCCCTTGAACAAAGCTCTAAGTTTTGAGTCTTTGTCTCAATAGATTAGGTTTTTAGTATGGGTTTAGGAAACTAAACCTTATTCATTGAGTCTTTACTCATTCAATTTGTTGTTCTTTTATTCACTATGGAGAGTATGTTTATGCCTCCTATGTCACAAACTTATGTCATTGTTCATTCTTGAGTCCATGCTACCCAAGTCACTTTTGTGTCATGCTTTTGTTCAAGGGAAGTTTTATCCTACATTGGCCACTCCTTGAAATTATTGAGTTTTGTTGTTAGCCTTCCTGTGTCAAGCACTTCTTAGAATCAATATGAATATTTGTCTTATACTCATGCCAGTATGGAATGTCCCTATTGACCTCTTACTAGCAGGTAATCTCTTATCAACTACAACTAATTTCTCTGAAAGTTTGACCTAGAGTAGCATCATGGGCCTATTTTCATCATTGATAGGTCACATTATGCTCAATTGATGAAATTCCATCATTGGTCATTGATTGAGCGATTTCCCACGTGTTATACATCAACAAATTTATTCACACTTTGGGATTCATGCAATACCTTGGGTTCCATTTTCCTCATTTGTGGAATTTCTCGCCTCTATTAGTGGTTTTCATTATTGGTCATTTCTCAGAGGGTATCTTCCATGTACTATTCCATCTGATCCATGCGAGAGACATACTTGATGGTGTGTCTGTCCAATATTTCATTTGAGTCCTTCAAAATATTTGGTCTTCTGTTGTTCCTCGTTTTGGATGATGGGGATGCATTAATTCCCTACTTCTAGTGGATATATTCCCATCGACTTCGGCTCATTTTCTTTGGGATCAAGATCTAGAGTATTTTTAGTACTTTGGGGCTTGTAGTCATCAGTGACAGGTGGTGGGTCTTGGGGGTCTCAAAATAGGAACAATAATGCTATTGCTTCCTTAGCTTGTTACTTTAGTTGTCAACCCGGGGCTTGTACAAACTTTAGAGGTGTTGTGCAAGGTATATGCAAAGTGCACTGACAACAACCTAGGTCTGAAATTGGTAAAGGGGGTTAATGCATGAAATTTGGTTACAACTTGTGCAGAGAATATGAACTATTTGCATGAATGGAATCACACCAAATTGAAAATAATTTAATCTATATGCAAGAAGGGATAACTAATTTAATTGCATGAAAAGAAACACAATGACCTATAAGAAGAAACTAAACTTAATTGAAAGAAAATAAACTACTCTATTGCATGAAATAAATGAATATGATTGCATCTAACCCTTGATCCAATACCATGCCTTGTTGTTATCTTATTAATAATTTTTAACCTCGTGAAAATATGTGTACTAAAAATGCATGAAAATTCAATTAAAACTCTCATATAGGAAGTTTCTATAGGAACTATACCAATTATATAGGAAATTTATATAGGATGATGAGAAGAGAGCTAAAAAAACTTGTGAACACTTTGTAAACTATTGAAACACCAATTAAGACACAATAAAGTGTGAATGAGGTTCATAGACCTGGAAATATTCTCTTGATCACTCCAATGGACTTACAACCACTTCTATAGGAAAAGCTTCTAAAAATTTCAGTTTAGTAACAATTTGAACTATAGTTAGAAACTGATGCGCATATTTATCTAATCCTCTCAAAGAAATTAAGAAAATGAAATACAAAAAAATAACATGGAAAATAAATAAAGAATACAAATAGGTTCCTTGAGCCCTCTTGAGTGGGCCCTACCCAAACAATATAGGGAACCTATGAAAAATCTAATGAGATGGAAATGACAACATCTTTATTAACCAATATCAATTGTTACATTAGGGAGAAGAGCTTCAAGTCTCAAAATGATTCTTCAACAAAAACTAGAATGCAATATTCAAATCTTTGAATTTATTCTCCTTGCTCTCGACATTGGAGGCCTATTTATACAACTAGAACTCTACCTCTATCCTGTTGATGATTGCATCTTCATGAGAGATTCTCCAGGTCATTCTCCTCTGGACTGAGTTGAGACGATTTGTGAGAACACCCATGTAATGGGTGTGTCATACTCCTCTGGACTAAGTTGAGATGATGTGTGTGGACTCTTGTCATGCACCTCTGGACTGAGTTGAGATGACTTGAGATGGTCTCCTACTAGATTCCTATGGACTTAGTTGAGTTGACTTGAGATGGCTCTCTGAATAGTACTCCTATGGACTTAGTTGAGTTGATCTATTGAGAGTGATGTCCCTGTGGTTGAGCACATGTGGACATGTCCCTAGTGGCAGAGCACTAGAAGATGTGTGGATCCCTTTCTATATTTTCTAAGAGTAAGATTATTGTCTCACCCTAATTTGTATTGTAAAGGGTACAAGTTGGCCCCACCATGTAAAGATAATTAATATTGTGTAGAGATTAATTATATTTGTGAGTTGTACAAGTCTTCCCTATTGTGCCAATAGACACATCAATTTGATGTGCTAGATCATGTATAAATAAGAGTTAGATCCCTATTGTGGATCACTCAGCTCTCTCATTCACTCAACGCATGGTTTGAAATTAGGAGGACTGAAGTGCACACTCTTTTCTAGGAACTATCCTTCTTGGTCATAGAGCACCCAATTGTGTGCTAGGGTTTTGTCTTGCAGGCCACCTTTGTTGGCACCTATATTTTTTGGTGGAGAGGGTGATCTTCTCTTGGCACTATAGCAAAGGATTTATGGGTTTTTCCCTTGGTTGAGAAGGGTTTTCCCAGGATAATTTCTGGTGTCTTTTGTGCATGGTTATTCTTCTTGTGATCTTGGTTTACTTCAACTAGTGTATTGTTGATGCAGTGTTTATGTTTCAAGCTCATGCTAAAACATAAATAAACTACATGTGTTTGAGCTAAGCATTAAAATTCAACATATCCTTGGATCAAGGAGGAAATAGGGGGGTAATACATCCTTCTTCAATATCTTTATATTTTAAAGCTTTGGTCTATAGGGAGTGTTCATAAATGCACTAGTAGCACATATGGAGGTAGGTGGGGGACAAGGTGCTTGATTCTCTCCCTATGTTGGTGTTGATTAAGGTTGGTTGTCATTGATGTCAACCCTTGAAGAAAGACCTGTAGCACAAAGGTTTGGGTAATGGACCCAATATTGTTTGATGTAAATATCACTCATTATTGTTTTGTCATGGTTGATAAGAAGTAAATATGGATGAACTCCAAAGTGGTCCCCTTATGGTGAAAGCCCTCACGGGAAGACGCTTTGTGGAGTAAGAGAACCCATGCTTAATTATGGAATAATGAGATGAAGGAAAGTGAATTTGTCAGGGAAAATATCCTATATGGATAGTGCTTGTCATGTCATTTTCGGTGATATGTGAAACATCACATAATTCCTCATGGTTAGAGAGTTATGTCCATGAGAAGTTGGAGACCCTAGGTTTGGGTAATGGGCCCAAGTTTGTTTGATGGGTAACGGTATGAGTTATGATATATTTTCAGATAATACTATTCTATATGGATAGTACATTTCATGCCATTTCTGGTGGTATGTATAATGCCACATAACTCCTCATGGTTTGAGAATTATGGCCTTACGAAGTTGGAGGACCCTCATATGTCATCTAGAAGCCCCAAAAGGTCAAAGTAGTCAAAGTGGTTTAAGATATTTTAAAAGGTAAATAATAAAGTGAAGTGATGAGTGTATTATAATCAAAGTGAATACAAAATAAATTATTTCAATAATAAATTTAATGGAGAAATTAGAAGTGGACCCAACCCTAAAATAAGGAAAGTAGGCCAAGTGACCTAGAAGATGTTTTTAAGGAAGCTACTTGGAGAGTATAAATAAGAGGCAAGGCTCTCTCATTTGAATAAAACTTGAGCATATTGAATATCTATATGTGTCTGAGGTAACCAAGGATATCTAAACTGAAATTTTGAGTGAAGGTGAAGAAAATAAGGCTGAAATACAAGGAAGGATAAATTCTTTTGATGATGCTTTCTAAGGTATGTTATTTACAGGTCATCTCACCATTTTCGCTATAAGTTTTTTTTCTATAATGATTCAGACCATGAAATTGATATGAAAGTGAGAAAACATATCTAAGTATCTGTGGTAAAAAATTCAGCTTGTGGGTCGTTGTATTTTGGGGGTTACACTCCGTGGAAAATATGGTTTGTGGCCAGTCCTGAAACTATTCAAAATTAGGTGTTTCGGGTAAAAACGTCATAAATTATTCATAACAGATCCAACTTCAATGAGAACAAATGTGTTGGTTAGTGTACAGTTGGTAGTATTTCATGTAATTGTTTCAGATCAATTCATCAAATACTTTGTGCGGGGCACTCTCTACAAGGTCTCTCTCTAGAATAAGCCAGAATTCAGTAAGGTATGCCATTTTTGCTATAACTCTTTTTTTGAGAGGTTCCAAGTAGTGAAACTTGGAGGAATTGCATAAAACACACTAAAGAACATTGTTTATCAGTTTCAGATCTTTATACATTACAGGTTCAAAGTTATGATTACTTCAAGTTAGAGTTGTTGACTAATCCAAAACTAGGCATGTGAGACTAAAGAAAAGTTTGATGAAAATGTTAGTCTCTTGTTTTTAAAGTCAAGGAAGGTTTGCAGGAATGTGATCATATACAGCAGGTCTATTACAGAGATAAAATAATTTTTGGATGATGAAATTGATGAGGGATTTTGGTTGTGGTACATGTTGAGTACATGGTTGAGACAAGTAGTTGATGAGTTGGAGCACATACATGAGGTGTATAGTTGATGATGTTGGTACATATTGATGAGTCATAATTGATGAGTAGTTGACACATGATTGGTACATACTTGGTATATGGTTGGATGCACTTTTTTATGGTACAGGTTGATTACAGGTTGGTGCATGGTTGATGCACTTGTTTATGGTACAGGTTGATTACGGGTTGAGGTATAGGTTGATGCATGGTTGATGCATGGTTCATATTTATTGGTACAGGTTTACAGTGGTGTATCTCATAGTGATAGTGTGATAGTGGTTCCATCATTCTACTTCTACTTTAGGGTGGCAGGATGGGGCAAGGATAGGTGGTTGTAGCCACCTTTCGGTTGTAGCCGGAGAACATTGGGGGTTGTAGCCTCCTTCTGGTTGTAGCCAAAGAATTGGGGAGTTGGAGCTTCCCTCAAGTTGTAGCCTGAGAAACTAAGCGGTTGGAGCCTCCTTCCAGTTGCAGCTGGAAAACAAAGGAAGTTGGTGCTTTCAATGAATGTAATTCTTCAAGACATATAAGAAAAAACATTCTGTGGTTTTCTCCCGATTTGGGTTTCCACGTAAAACACTGGTGTACTGTGTATGTGTGTGATTGTTTATATCTTACTTCTCATTATTAGATAATAATTCTACATTGATATAACATTTGAAGAAAAAATATTATAATTATGTTATTATTGATTCACCCCCCTCTCAGTAATCCAACAATTGGTATCAGAGCAGGTTCCTTTAGAAATCAGTTTAACCACTGAAAGGTAGATCATGGGGAGTACCAAATCATATAAAAATGGAATACCACAGTTTGATGGACATAAGTATGATTTTTGAAGCATAAGGATGAATACATATATACAAGCACAGGGATTTCAAGTTTGGCAATCAATTGTAGATGGATACACAACACGAACAGTTCCACCAACAAATGACAAAGCAGTGAAACTCGGGGAGAATAATTCCAAATCCATAAATGCACTTTTGAATGGTCTCAGTGATATGGTATTCACCAAAGTTGTACATTGTAAATCTGCTAAAGAGATTTGGGACAAGCTTCGAAATATTTATGGAGATTCAAAAGTCAAAGAAACAAAGCTTCAAACTTATAGAGGTCAGTTCAAACAACTAAAAATGAAGGAAGATGAAGATATCACAGCCTACTTCTTACGAGTCGATGAAACAGTGAATGCAATCATAGGATTGGGAGAAGAAATTGAAGAATCTGTAATTGTTCAAAAGGTACTAAGATCTCTTCCTATGAGATTCAACCCTAAGATATCAGCACTAGAAGAAAGATCATATCTAAACTCAATAAGCATGGATGAACTGCATGGAATCTTCACAGCATATGAGATGAGAACTGAACATGAAAATCCAGATGTAAAAGAAGCAACCTTCAAAGCATCCAAAAGATCAAATCAAAAGAAAAAGAAACAAGAAGAATATAACAGCAATGACGACGTCTCGAAAGATGATGAAGAAGTGGACAACTTCGTCAAAAGACTGAACAAGGGAACCAACGATAGGTACAGAGGTAAGCTTCCTTTAATTTGTTTTAATTGTGATGGTATTGGTCATTTTGCTAGAAAATGTCCTCATAAGAAAAAGATAAATGATGAAGGTTACTCAAAAGGTAGACACACATATAAAGGTAAAAGAACTACAAAGAAAGTTTTCAAGAAAAACTTTTGCACCAAAGAAGACATCTCATCATCAGATGAAGATAAAGTCAGTGACAGTGAAACAAATAGATTTCTATTCATGGCAGTAGAAGACTCTGATAAAGAAGACTCCGAAGAAGAATATGAAGAAGCATATGAAGAAGAAATTGAAGAGGCATAAGTTGACTTCCAAGAAGAATTAATGAGTGCCATAGAAGTTATCAGAAGATAAAAGAAGAAAAACAAGAAACTACAAGAATAACTAGATAAGAAAAAAGACACTCAAGAACTAGAACAAATGATCACAAAATTGAAGGTTCAAATAGAAGAAGATAAAAGAATTGAAGAATCACTCAAAGAACAACTAGAAGGAAAGGACAAGATCATTAGAAACTTGGAAGCAGAGATTGTCACACTAAGAAAGGATATTCAAAAGAAAAATATGCAGAATAGCTCAAAAGTTCTAGATGACATTATCAGTAGTCAAAAATCTTATCTTGACAAGTCTGGACTTGGATACAATCAGATAGAAAAGGGATCAAGCTCAAAAATAACAGAGCAAGAACCAAATCCAAAAAGTTATGTAGAAACAATCAAAGGGGATAAAAAGATATACAAGGAAGATTACAGGGACACTCCTCCACCGAGAAGATTAAGATTTCAGAATCAACAACAGATAGATAGGCCTCAATAAGAAGAAGGATTCATAAGAAGACCTCCTTTCATAAGATCCTCACCTACCAGGTATCAAACTATATTTTTTTGTTTATGTTATGCATGTAATAATTTTGGGCATAAAGCTGTAAATTGCAGAGCTAACAACAGGAACAATAACTAGTTTGAGAGCCATACACAAAGGGGTTATTCAGGAAGACCTAGTGAAACACAGAGAAGAAGTTACAACAGGTTTGAATCTTTGAGCACTGAAGTGGAATGTTACAAATGTAACAAATTTGGACACATGGCCAAAAATTGCAGAATGACAGTCCGTCCTAAAGAACCTCAACAGAGTCACAAACAAGAACCTCAAAAAATGACATGGATAAAAAAGCAAGATCAGTATATCAATGAAGAATGCATAGTCACTCTACAAGCTAAATAAAAGAAACGTGGTTGGTATGTTGATAGTGGATGTTCAAAACACATGACAGGTGATAGAGACAAGTTTCTTACATTACAAAAGCAAAGAGATGGATCAGTCTCCTTTGGAAATGATGATTCATCCAAAATCATTAGAAAAGGCACAGTCTGAATTGGGAACAAGAATGAAAAGGAAAAAAATGTTCTACTAGTAGAAGATATGAAACATAATCTTTT
>ML788831.1:438592-449324 GCA_009831015.1 Picea engelmannii
GGAAGGTTTGCAAGAATGTGATCATATACACCAGGTCTATTACAGAGCTACAAATCAGATTTGGATGATGAAATTGATGAGGGCTTTTGGTTGTGGCACATGTTGAGTACATGGTTGAGACAAGTAGTTGATGAGTTGACACACATACATGAGGTGTATAGTTGATGATGTTGGTACATATTGATGAGTCATAGTTGATGAGTAGTTCACACATGATTGGTACATACTTGGTATATGGTTGGATTCAATTTTTTATGGTACAGGTTGATTACAGGTTGGTGCATGGTTGATGCACTTATTTATGGTACAGGTTGATTACAGGTTGAGGTACAGGTTGATGCATGGTTTAGATTTATTGGTACATGTTTACAGTGGTATATCTCATAGTGATAGTGTGAGAGTGGTTCCATCATTCTACTTCTACTTTAGGGTGGCAGGACGGGCCAAGGACAGGTGGTTGTAGCCACCTTTCGGTTGTAGCCAGAGAACATTACGGGTTGTAGCCTCCTTCTGGTTGTAGCCAGAGAATTGGGGAATTGGAGATTCCCTCAGGTTGTAGCCTGAGAAACTAGGGGGTTGGAGCCTCCTTCCAGTTGCAGTTGGAAAACAAAGGAAGTTGGTGCTTCCAATGAATGTAATTCTTCAAGACATATAAGAAAAAGAATTCTGTGGTTTTCTCCCGATTTGGGTTTCCACGTAAAACATTGGTGTATTGTGTATGTGTGTCATTGTTTATTTCTTATTGCTCATTATTGGATAATAATTCTACATTGATATAACATTTGAAGAAAAAGGATTATAATTACACTATTACTGATTCAGCCCCCCTCTCAGTAATCCAATAGTTGGGACCTTCCACTTCTCATGGGGAGTTCGACCTACTTAATTGGTGCCACACACACACACTTTATCATGGATATTGGACAAAAATGTACCATTACTCATTAAATTCCATCCTCAAACTATTCATTAGAAAACATACAAAAATATCCATAATTGTTATTAAACATGGTCAATTAAAGTAGGTTATTGGGTGTATCATGGTCAAAATTAAATCTGTGATGGGCCTTTTAGATAGGAAATATTGTGGCTCATCATACCCCCCTACTGAAAATATTGCACAACCTTATGCAATAAAATTGTATCTTCTTTCTCTTACTGTCGTTGTCATTGCTCACTGGGTTTTTGTCTAATGTCCTATTGTTGTTTAATGTTCTGCTACTACTTAATGTTCTATTGCTTCCCACTATTATGTTGATTCTCATTGAGCCTCTGCCTGATATCCCATGCTATGTACCTAGTAATAGCTTGGTGTTCATCATATCTCTTGGTTTTTACTATCTTTGTCCACTCTTCCTCTTCTTTATCTTTATTTATATCAACCACTGATGCACTAAAAGGAGGAGAGGGGGGTTCATATTTAACCCAATCCACTTGGTCTTGAGTTTTCGAATTGTTTCCTTATACCAAGGTGTTCTGAGAAATGAAACTTGTAACACCCCCTTTCACTCAGGGCCGGGCAGGCTCTACTTCGCGGAATAACAATCTCATACTTAATTCTATATATAAGACATGCATTTAAGAAAATGAAACACATTTAAACTTAGAGTAACCATAATAATTACTGCTATTATAAATAATCAATGGCTTTAACATTAATTTGTATGAACGACAGAATACATGATAAATATAAATACACATACATGCAGAAAAGTAATTAAAACATCATATGGTACTTATCTTTGAAACAATGGTAATTCCACCAACCAGGTGAAGGCCTTCCATGAACCTCCCAGCCTTAGACCACACTGCTCATCAAGCTCAGCAGTGGGTCACCCCTGAGCTGGGACTAAGCTCCACCCCCAAGGCAAGGAATCCTAGGCTAGGCTGAGGTTACAGGGAAAACACACAGTCACAAGGAAGGAATTCTCTCCTAGGAACCACTCATACTCACTGCCCACATAATCTCCTTCCCCACATGCCTGTTCCAACGTAGGAGTATACACCTTCTCTGTCACCTAGAAAGTCCTTTGGCTGCTAACCTCCCTTGCCTTAGGTTTCAGCAACAGACCAGACCAAAAGTCTCTGAGCTCTGTGGTAGCTACAGGGTTCCTTCCAGGAGTTCTTTCCTTCCTCTGCGCACTCTCTCATCCAGGGAGAGTCTCTCACAGGCCAAGCAACCTGTTCTTCCAACTTCAATCACCTCTCTCACCTGGAGAGAGTGTTGTACGAACTGGCCAACAAGCCACACACAGTCCATCATTGCGTGGCCACAACAACCAATGAGGAAAACAGACACGGGCTTTCCAAACAGGCTCAACAATGACAGGATGGTCTCACAGTTACGGCTTTGGGATAGAGACTCCACACACAAGCTCAATCTTCTCAGATAGAGGATGTATTGGCTTTCCCAGAAATCAACACAGGCTATCCCCGAAATCAACACATAGACTTCGACCCCGATTTTAGAATGGAACGAGGTCTCTTGCAGGGGTCGGATGGGATGTACAGTTCAGAAGATGCATGGGGACTCTTCTAGAGGTTGGACGGGTTCACGCCCAAGCATTCGAGGGTTGAATGGTGGAGAAAACCCCCAGTATCACTGACTTCTTGGGTTTTAACTGCATGCACCCAGGTCGACACCTATCTCCCTGGGGCTGCATGTTTCCCATTTTGCACATGTTCCCCTTCCAGGAACTTAGGATAAAACAAATACAAATATTTCCCATGGATTTTTGGAATAATATTAAAATATTATTCCCAAGGACTTAATCCCTTAGGCTTAGCCCCTAGGCTCCACACTTATCCCCCTTTTCCCACCTTGCAACCCCTAATCCCTTGCCCAGTCTGTGGAATCTTAGTCCCCCATCACTCATTCATCGTGGCCGGTTTGCACATGGTGGGGTTTATATTTTTATTAATAATGTGCATAGATTCATGTGCAAAATCAGGCTCTTGGCCTTCAACACTTAGGCTCTCTGGCCTAACAATCACATAATCCCACCAGCTTATATAAACTTGGCTCACCAGCCTATAAGACATTTTTACAACTCATTTCGTAAACAAGATTTACAACTGGGCTCGGCCTTGGGGGCATTAGAATCCCCCTCCCCTTATTTCTGCACTGTCCTCAGTGCAACTTTACACAACATCTGCAAGCTTTTCAAAATTTCCAAAAAGATGTGGATACTCTACCCGCATAACATCTTCATGCTCCCATGTTGCATCCTCAGGACCGTACCAAGTCCACTGGACCTTTACAAGCCTTATATCTCAATTCCGGAGCTGTTTGTTTTTCCTGTCCAATATGTGCACAGGATGCACTTGCAGGACACCTTCTAGTTCCACCTGAACCACATTCCAGTCAATAACATGATTAGCATCAGGTATATATTTCTTAAGCAATGAAACATGAAACACATTATGTATAGTCATAGATGCAGGTAATGCAAGCATGTATGCAACTGGCCCAATCCTTTCAAGGATTTCAAATGGCCCACAAAATCTTCCTGCCAACTTGGCGCAACTTCTCAGCTTCAGGGAACTCCTGTTAGTTTTCACTTTCAGAAAAACATGATCACCCACTTTGAATTCTCGGTGGGTTACGTTCTTATCAGCATAGATTTTCTGCCTATCCTAGGCAATTTTCAAACTCTGCTTAATTTTTATTATTTGGTCCTCCATCTCCTTGAGCAACTCTGGCCCAACTACTACTCTGTCAACTGGATTATCCCAACTCAATGGAGTGTTTCACTTTCTTCCATAAAGTGCTTCAAATGGGCTCATCTTCAACGATGCATGATACCCATTATTGTAGGCGAATTCTACCAAATGCAGGTAGTCTTCCCATCTTGATGGTTTGTCCATCACATACATTCTCAGCATGTATTCTATTACTCTGTTCACCCTCTCCATTTTTCCATTAGACTCGGGATGATATGTTGTACTAAAATTCAGATTCATTCTGAATCCTTTGAACAATCCTTTCCAGAAATTCGAGGTGAATTTCGGGTCCCTATCAGACACAATTGTTTTAGAAATTTCGTGCAAGCGTGCCACTTCTTTTAAGAATATATCAGTAACATATGCTGCCTTGTGAGTGGTTTTTAGTGGAATAAAATGGGCAGCTTTTGTAAGCTTGTCCACCACAACCATGATCGAATCATGTTGCTTGATTGTTCTGGGCAATCCTGTAATAAAATCCATGGTCACCACTTCCCACTTCCACTCATGAATGGGTAAAGGCTGCAACAACCCTGTTGGGTGCCTATGCTCATCCTTAACCTTCTGGCACTCCATACATCTGGTGATGTATTCAACGATCGCTCTCTTCATACCCGGCCAAAAGTAATGGCTTTTCACTATTGCCACAGTCTTCTGATATCTAGGGTGTCCAACATACATCATGTTATGCATTTCTTTTAGAATCGCAAGTTTCAATTCTTGGACATTGGGTATATACACTCTGTTTTTATATAGAAGTATTCCATCATCTCCCAAGATGTAATTTCCCTCTTTTTGTGGTCTCTCGCTCTACTGTAGCTTTGCTACCAAGTCTTTGTACTGTAAATCTGCATTTGTAGCTTCCAAAATTCTATCTTTAATATCAATCATGTACATGCTAATGTCTATAGCATGTAATTTATGCACCTTTCTGCTGAGTGCATCAACCACCTTGTTTTCCTTCCCTTTGATATGCTTGATATCAAAGTCGTATTCACACAGAAATTCCAGCCACTTGCTTTGTCTAGCATTTAAGGTTGGCCAATCAAACAAATATTTCAGACCGTTGTGATCTATTCTCAATTCGAATCTCCTTCCCATGAGGTAATGTCTCCATTTCCTCAGAGCGTGGATGATTGCTGCCAACTCCAAATCGTGAGTGGCATAATTCTTTTCATGCTCTTCCAGCTTCCTGGACTCATAACAGATTACAAATCCATTATGTCTGAGAACTCCTCGCAACCCTTCCTTACACGCATCTGTGCACGCCACAAAATCCATATTTGGATCTGCAATCCTCAAGATTGGAGTGTTGGTTAACAACTGCTTCAATCACTCGAAACTGTTCTCACACTCTTCAGTCCACTGAAACTTTTTCTCCTTCCTTTGCAAGGAAGTGACAGGGTGAGCTAATTTTGAGAACCCTGCTATAAATCTTTTGTAATATCCCGCTAGACCCATAAAGGATCTAACTTCTGCCACATTCCTTGGTGTTGACCATTCTCGGATGGCCTCAACCTTCTCAGGATCCACAACGATCCCTTCTTTTGAAATAATGTGCCCCAAGTAATGGATCTGCCTTTGGTAAAATGAGCGTTTGCTCAATTTGGCATACATTTGGTGTCCTCTCAACACTTGCAGCACTAGTCTTAGGTGTTGTTCATGCTCTTCCTCTGAATTGGAATACACCAAGATGTCATCCAGGAAGACTATGACAAACTTGTCTAAATAGTCCCTGAATACACCATTCATCAAGCACATAAAAACAACAAGTGCGTTTGACAGTCCAAATGGCACCACTGTGAACTCGTAATGACTGTACCTTGTTCTAAAGGCGGTCTTTCTGATCTACTCATCCTTTATTCTTACTTGGTGATATCCTGATCTGAGATCTATCTTCAAAAATATTTTCGCACCCTTCAACTGATCGAAAATATTATCGATCCTCGACAAAGGATACTTGTTCTTGACAGTTACCTTGTTCAACTACTGGAAATCAATGCACAACCTCAATGTCCCATCCTTCTTCTTCATGAACAGGACTGGGGAACCCCAAGGTGACATGCTGGGGTGAATGTACCCCTTCTTTAGAAGCTATTCAAGCTACAATTGCAACTCTTTCAGCTCTGGCGTACTCATTCTATATGGAGCTTTTGAAATTGGAGCTGCTCCAGGCATCAAATTTATAGAAAAATTGATGTCTCTCTTCGGAGGTAGTCCAGGTACCTCCTGAAATACATCCTTGAACTCTATGAGTACCTCATGGTCTCCAATATTTGAGACTTCATCTTTGGATGCTTCCTCCACACAGGCTGCAAATAATTGACAACCTTTCATGTAACACTTCTTTAGCTGCATGGCTGAGATTTCTCTAAAAACCACAGATCTAGGGATTCCTTTGATCCATATGGATATCGGTGGCCACCCACCTTTTCCAACTGGCTCAAAACAGTTTTATGACATTTTTTGCAATTTACTATTTTTAGCAGTTTTTACTTCCGGGGGCATTTTGAGGGCCTAAATGAAGGTTTTTTGATATAGAGCTCCTCAATGATAGTTAAAGGAATAATTGATCCCCCAAAATGAATCTCCTCGGCGATACCTTTCCAACGGGCTATCACACGCCTAAAACTAAGATCGTATGCAAAGGTTACAACCCCGGGAAGTTGATGTACTAGCTTACCTAAACGGAGCCCACATGACTTTTGGCGTTTCATCTCCTAGGGTTAGGTTTTTGGATGTCTAGTTTTGGCATTCTTGATTATTGTAAAAAGGCATTTAGAGCCTCATTCTAACCTTCTTCTTTTGAATGCGCGCAACCGTCACATCTCTTCTCAGAGATAAGCCGCCACCATTCCAACAAGCTTGTTTCCGCTACATTTTACAGTTTCAGCTTATTTCGTTATTGAATAGAAAACCAGTTTTATTGTATCTATGTTATTTTGTGTTAAGAACCTATTAATAATCTTTATTCATTTCGTTCTGCTCATAAAATCCAGATCAGTGGTATCAGAGAAGTCTGCTCCTTGTCGTCTTAATGCATGTCCCCAACGAGGTCGGAGTACAAAGAGTTGGGTCTCGAGCTTGTTTCTCTTGAGGAAATAATCTCTCTCACGCCAGAGAGACCTCCCATGGTAGGAGAAAATAAAGATGATGGGACATGAGATCCTTTCAAACTGTTGATTGAGGAATCCCTCATGCAACAGAGGAACGGGATGATGGATAGTTTCACTCAAATCCTTCGACGACTACCAACAGGCGATGCATCTTCTTCGAACGAAGGTGCCGCCCCCTTCAAGGTACAAATAAACTTTGATATTCCTATATTTGAAGGTTAGATAGATGCAGATGTTGTAGACAAGTGGTTGAATCTACTAGAAGGGTATTTTTATGTTCATAAATTTTCAAATAGAAAAAAGATTACTTTTGCACTCCTCAAAGTCATTCCCCATGTCAAAGATTGGTGGGAAACTTTCTATGAGCAAAAGGAAACAGAGGAAACCTCATTATTTTCAGTCACAACCACCTAGGAATCCTTCATGGATTCTATTAAGGAACAATACTACCCTGTCAGAAGTTATGATGACCTGTATACCAAATGGACCACATTGCGGCAAGAAAGAGACCAAGCAGTGCCAGATTTCACAAATATCTTCCATACCTTGCGCACCAAGTTGGGTATCAAAGATTTAGAGAGACATCTGGTGCTCAAGTATCATGGTGCTCTACATAGATACATCCAGACCAAAATGGAATTTCTAGACATCTCATCCTTGGGCGCAGCCTACCGATATGCCGTCAAAATCGAGCAGAAGCTCAAACAAAAGACGCAACAATTTGGGCCTGGGAACCCCTCACAACAAAAGACAGGAAAGGGTGGCCCCAACCCACCAAACAAAGGACAGAGAAAATATGGACAGTATCAAGACAACCAGTACAAGCCGCAAGCAAAGAAGGACACTGGAAAGAAAAAGAAAGATACCGGGAAGTGGTGCGGCTTCCATAAGAGCCCTTGGCATAACACTACTGACTGTCGCTCAAAGCAGTTGCTAGTGGATGAAGTGAAAGCCTCTGAATCAGATGCAGATTCTAACTCCGAGACAGAACCAGAAAGGGGAGGATAGATCATTGATGCAGAACCCAGTGCCACTGTTGCTACCACCAAGATCCAGCTTGGTGAACCAGACGAGCCAGAAGAAGGAGAGCACCTCTTCCATTCACAGATGTGGGTAAGAGGCACCCTGCTGCACTTCATCGTTGACAGCAGTAGCCAGAAGAACCTCATCTTAGCAGAGGTTGTCAAGCGGCTGGCCCTGCCAACAATGCTGTACCCACAACCCTACACCATTGGATGGCTCCACCAAGGAAGTGATCTCCGCGTAGGCCAACAGTGTCGACTGTCGTATGGCATCAAGCCCTTCAAAGACGAGGTATTGTGTGATGTTTCTCCTCTTGAAGTTTGTGATGTTATTTTGGGCCAAACTTATTTATGGAGATGTCATATTGTATATGAGTCTAGGCCTTGTAGTGTTATTATTACTTTGAACAAGAAATTGTACAGGATACCCGAGGCAGTCCCACCTAGTGATATTTCCTTGATCTCTGCTAAGCAATGCAGGAAGGTCATCTCTCAGACAGGGAAGTTTGTCTTCTTCATGATTCGCTCTCAGAATGAGTGAAATATTGTAGCCACATCCAGGGTCTCTTCGGCCGACCTCTCCACACAGCAGAAGCAAGTAGATAAGTTTGTGGAAGAATACTCAGATATCTTCTCCTCACCTACAGGGGTACCTCTGCACTGCCAGGTCAAGCACCCCATCGATCTGACCCCCGACGCACCACTGCCCAATGGGCCAGTCTATCATCACTCTTTGTTAGAGAATGAGGAGATCAAGAGACAGATCCAAGAATTGCTCCACAAGGGGCACATACGCCCTAGCTCATCACCTTGTGGGAGCCCAATCGTGCTGGTACACAAGAAAGATGGAACCTGGCGACTCTGTATTGATTACCAGGATCTGAATAAAATCACTGTCAGAAACTGATACCTGATTCCCTGAATTGATGACCTCCTTGATCAACTCACGGGGGCCAAATACTTCAGTAAGATTGATCTGAAGTCTGGCTACCACCAGGTCCCGATAGAACTGACACATGTATGGAAGACTACCTTCAAGTCAAAGGAAGGACTTTTTGAATGGTTGGTCATGCCCTTTGGTTTGACAAATGCTCCAACCACTTTCATGAGGATGATGGACGATATCCTGTGACCATTCACCAATACTTTTGTAGTGGTGTATCTGGATGACATTCTAATTTATAGCAAGACTTGGGATGAACACTTGCAGCATATTCAGCAGGTTATGCACACCCTGCGGCAACACAAGTTATACGCCAACCTGGAAAAATGCTCCTTCGGCATGGACAGGGTCCATTACCTGGGCTACATCACTGATCAACATGGCGTACATGTGGATCTAGCCAAGATCCAAGTCATTCGTGACTGGCCATCCACAACAACACTCACTGAGCTTCGGAGCTTCTTGGGACTTGCTAATTTCTACCATAGGTTCGTGTTGGGTTTCTCCCATATTGCATAGGCCCTCAGCCAAATAAACAGGGGTGGTGGTAAGACAAAATTTGCATGGGGTCGGTCCCAACAACAAGTGTTCGATGATTTGAAGCAGTGCTTGTGCTTAGCCCTAGTACTTTCACTACCAGACCTGTAACATCCCTTTGAGATCGATATAGATGCTTCATACTATGCCGTGGGTGTTGTTCTCACTCAGCACGGCCACCCCGTGGCCTATCATAGCGAGACACTGTCAGATACTGTCTGTAAGTACCCTACTTATGACAAAGAAATGTACTCCATTGTGCAAGCATGTCGCCAGTGGAGACATTACATTCTTGGGAAGGAGACAATCATCCACACTGATCATAAGCCATTGTATTTCATGCAAACATAGGGAAAACTGCAAAATGACCGCCATCAAAAGTGGTCCACATACTTGCAGCAATTCCACCTCAACATCAAGTATAAAACAAGAAGCACCAATTGCGTCGTTGATTGCCTCAGCAGACTTCTAGTCACGACACTCACCACGGTGCTAGACTCTTGCGGCCATGAGACATCTGGATGGCCCCAACTCTATGAGACAAACCCTGACTTCGCCACCACCTACCAAATGTTGGGTGCAAATGCAGTTGTCGATAATTTCCATCTTTAGGATGGGTTGTTGTGTTGTCTGGGCCATATCTGTGTTCCATCAAGCGAGTGAGCGAAGCTGATCTGGGAAGCCCACTACAGTCGGGTGGCAAGACACTTTGGCATCGAAAAGACAGTGGCGATGCTAGAGAAACATTTCTACTGGTCGAAACTGCGACAGGAGGTCGACAAGTATATCAGGTCCTGCACTGCCTGCGCTATTTCCAAACCAACCACTAAGAAACAGGGCTTGTACACCCCTCTTCCTACTCCTAACAGGCCATGGGAATCCATCTCAATGGACTACATGTTGGGCCTCCCATCCACCAAGTGGGGAAATGACTGTGTTTTTGTGGTTTTTGATCGCTTTTATAAGATGGTGATTCTGGTTGCCTGCAAGAAGAGAATCACAGCAGAGGCCACTGCCAAGATATTCTTTGAACGAGTCTGGGTACATTTTGGAATCCCACAAACCATTGTCTCAGATCAGGATAGTCAATTTCTCAGCACATTTTGGTCGAGCCTCTAGTCACTGCTGGACACCAAGCTCACCAAATCCACGGCCTTCCACCCCCAGACAGATGTCCAAACCGACGTTGTAAATCGAATGATTATGCATATCCTTCGCATGTATAATTCAAAGAACCCTTGCACATGAGATGAGAGCCTTCCTTATGTCCAACATAGCTACAACCGAGCCTTGCATAGCTCAACCGGCCACAACCCCTTTCAAGTGGGGTTGGGATTCCAACCATTGGGTCCCATAGATGTTGCACTTCCCCTTGCGGTCACCTCGATTGA
>ML788831.1:449975-472042 GCA_009831015.1 Picea engelmannii
GTCACATCTCTTCTCAGAGATAAGCCGCCACCATTCCAGCAAGCTTGTTTCCGCTGCATTTTACAGTTTTAGCTTATTTCGTTATTGAATAGAAAACCAGTTTTACTGTATCTCTGTTATTTTGTGTTAAGCACTTGTTAATAATCTGTATTCATTTTTTTCTGCTCATAAAATCCAGATCATCCTTGGAATGTTTTCCGATTTCCCTCCTCATCCAGGCATGTAAACCTCTTATTACGACAGTCCAGAAGGGCATGGTGCTAGTCCAACCAGTCCATCCCAATTAAGCAGTCATAAGAACCTAAAGGCAGAATATTCAATTCAGCCTTCATGCTCAATCCATTCATGTCTACAGAACATGACTTAATCAACTCAGTGACCTTCCTCTTGGTTCCTGTAGCCAACTGCACTAACCAAGACTTTTCATGTTTGCTTCTTGATAAATGCAAACTTTCCACCACCCTAGGATCTACATAACTATGGATAGCCCCTGAACCAATTAAAATACTAAATGGTTGGTTGTTAATCATACCTTCCACTTCATTCATGTGCGATTGAAATTATGCTTGCTTGTTGTCCAAGGTTGCATAGATCCTTGGCATTCTTCTACCCATATCCTCCACTGTTTCAGCTTGCTGAACATTGTGGACGATTCTCGCTTCATCTTTTTTGTGGGGGCAGTCTCGGTACCTATGGTTTCCTTTACAGCCCCAACACTCCATAGGTGTTGGTCTGGGCATTTTATCATCCACTTCAACCTTCCTGGGCTCCCTAAAAGATGGTTGTCCCTAAGGACTGTTTCTGAAAAAGGGAGTCTTGTTTCCCTTTAGCCTCTACTCTTTCCTGAACTTCTTCTGATCATCCCAAGCCTTCCAAAAAGCAAGCCTTTCTCTTTGTTGTTCATACAAGCATTTTTCCCTTCTTATTGTTTCTTCCATAGTCTTGGGATCATCATACTGAATCTTTCCACCAATGGCAGGTGGAAGTCCACTTAGATACCTTTGAATCTTGACAGCCTCATCTTTGATGAATGGAACATACTTTAGTAGTTCCAAGAAACTTCATTCGTATTCATCAATGGTCATGCTGCCTAGCTTGAGTTCAAATAACTCCTTCATCTTTCTGTCATAGTATCTTTTAGTCAGGTATTTCTTCTCAAAATAGCTCTTTAAATCCTTCCAAGTGATATCTTTCTCACTAATGTGTTGCAATTGCACAAATTGATCCCACCACATGGATGCTTTTCCTTTCAATTGATACATCGCAATTCTTCCTTCTGCATGAGAGGAATAATTCTGCAATTGGAAATATTTCCTCATGCCAAGCAACCATGTTTCGGCATCTTCCTCCTTCTTATGTTCTCCATCAAATGTAGGAGGTTTAATCTTGTTCATCTCCCCTTTCAATTCATCCCTTGCAAATCTTTGCTTTTTTCTGGTAGGGGACGGGCTTGAACTACTGTGCGCCTCCCTGCTGGAATGCTTTTGGGAGCGACGATGATGTCTGCTACCACTCCTCAATCTTCTTCTCCTCTCAAGGGTTCTGACACTTCTTGATCTTCTTTTCCTCTCAGGGGTTCTGCGACTCTCTGTCTTACTTGAGCCACTCCCCTTCTCAAATTTCCTTTCTATTCATTCCAGGCTCTTCAACATATTTAAGTTGAATTAACCCTGTTGATCCCTAACCCTCATGAGCTTTCGGCTATCAGCTCGATGAGCCTGGGCATCTTTCTGCAATCTTTCAATGAGTTTCATCATATGTCCTTCCTTATCCATCTCTTTTCTGTGCCCATTAGAGTTTGATCCTTTGATTCCCAAGTTGACATCCCTTCCCACCCTTTCGTCCTCTGTTTTAGAGGCAATCTGTACCTCTTCCATTTATATACTCGATTGTCCTGACACCTGTTGAACTCTGCACACATGTATAGTCAACTGGATTTTGTCAGGCCTTATCCTTTAACAAAATCACAATATTCATAAACCAACGTGAGTGAGAAAACATTTTGACTTCACAAAGTTTTCTGAGCTCAGATGGCTCTGCAAATTTCGAGACTTTGAGACTTTAGGTTTTGTTGTTTTAGTCCACGAGGCTTTTACACTCACTTTTGGGACTTCTGTCTTTGGGGTCTCGGTCCACGAGACTCTCAACCCCTTGTCACTCCAACTCCCGAATTCTGAAATTCTGAATTACTTTACTCTCCGGGCCCACAGTACAGTTGTTTCCCTTAATCACGGTGGCGCATGGCATGTTCAGGAAGGTTCATGTCACCTTCGGCGATGTCATCGGGTCCCACCATTCTCACTTCTCTTCTCGACTCACTGGCATGTGGTGCACACCCATGTGTCCACGTCCATTCCAAGGAAATCCAACGGTTAGACTTCTCTCCGATCAACGGCGCAGATATTTTCAGCATTTCGTCATCAGGAGTTTGTGCATCCCCACATCTCGAACTTCCATTTGCTGAAATTCCAAAATTACAGTCTATTCTTCCACTTGATCTGATGGTCACTTATGATCTACGATGTAGATCATTTCGGAATTTCACGTATCGCGATTTCCGCGTTCCTGTGCAACTCCAAAGGGTTTTTAAACCCTACGCATGTTTTCCAGGTCTGATGGTCACGAGGATTCGCCTTCCCTCCTGAACAGATCCTAAGGCTCCAACACTTCTAGTGTGGAGTCCTCTCTCCCTATGGCTAGATGCCACCCTGGTTGTGGTTTCATAACACTGCTACACCTCCTGAGCTTGGTAAGATGGTCAAGTAACTCCTTGACACTCAGGAGCATTCAAAGGTTTGAAATTGGTCCTCTAGACACAATTTCTCTTCAAATCCTTGGTCCAAAGACCACTCAACTGGCCCATCTAGGCTCAACATCGAAACCTTGGCTCTGATACCAAACTGTAATGCCCCCTTTCACTCAGGGCTGGGCAGGTGCTACTTCGCGGAATAACAGTCTCATACTTAATTCTATATATAAGACATGCATTTAAGAAAATGAAACACATTTAAACTCAAAGTAACCATAAGAATTATTGCTATTATAAATAATCAATGGATTTAGCATTAATTCGTATGCACAACATAATACATGATAAAAATAAATACACAGACATGCGGAAAAGTAATTAAAACATCATCTGGTACTTATCTTTGAAACGGTAATAATTCCACCAACCAAGTGCAGGCCTTCCATGAACCTCCCAGCCTTAGACCACACTGCTCATCAAGCTCAACAGTGGGTCACCCCCGAGCTGGGACTATGGGTCACCCCCGAGCTGGGACTAAGCTCCACCCCCAAGGCAAGGAATCCTAGGCTAGGCTAAGGTTACATGGAAAACACACAGTCACAAGGAAGGAATTCTCTCCCAGGAACCACTCATACTCACTACCAATAGACTCTCCTTCCCCACATGCCTATTCCACCCCAGGAGTATACACCTTCTCTGTCACCTAGACAGTCCTTCGGCTGCTAACCTCCCTTGCCTTCGGTTTTAGCAACAGACCGAACCGGAAGTCTCCAAGCTCTGTGGAAACTACAGGGTTCCTTCCAGGAGTTCTCTCCTTCCTCTGCGAACTCTCTCACCTGGGGAGAGTCGCTCACAGGCCAAGTAACCTGCTCTTCCAACTTCAATCACCTTTCTCACCTGGAGAGAGTGTTGTACAAACTGGCCAACAAGCCACATGCAGTCCAACACTACGTGGCCACAACAACCAACGGGGAAAACAAACATGGGCTTTCCAAATAGGCTCAACAATAACGCCTCCTTTCACTCAGGGTTGGGCAGGTGCTACTTCGCGGAATAACAATCTCATACTTAATTCTATATATAAGGCATGCATTTAAGCAAATGAAACACATTTAAACTCAGAGTAACCATAAGAATTACTGCTATTATATATAATCATTGGCTTTAACATTAATTCGTATGTACAACAGAATACATGATAAATATAAATACACAGACATGCAGAAAAGTAATTAAAACATCATCTGGTACTTATCTTTGAAACGGTGTTAATTCCACCAACTAGGTGCAGGCCTTCCACGAACCTCCCAGTCTTAGACCACACTTCTCATCAAGCTCAATAGTGGGTCATCCCCGAGCTGGGACTAAGCTCCACCTCCAAGGTAAGGAATCCTAGGCTAGGTTGAGGTTACAGGGAAAACACATAGTCACAAGGAAGGAATTCTCTCCTAGGAACCACTCATACTCACTGCTCATAGACTCTCCTTCCCCACATGCCTATTCCACCCCAGGAGTATACGCCTTCTTTGTCACCTAGACAGTCCTTCAGCTGCTAACCTCCCTTGCCTTGGGTTTCAGCAACAAACCAGACCGGAAGTCTCCGAGCTCTGTGGTAGCTAGAGGGTTCCTTCCAGGAGTTCTCTCCTTCCTCTGTGCACTCTCTCACCTGGGGAGAGTCGCTCACAGGCCAAGAAACCTGTTCTTCCAACTTCAATCACCTCTCTCACATGTAGAGAGTGTTGTACAAACTGGCCAACAAGCCACACGCAGTCCAGCACTGCGTGGCCACAACAACCAAAGGGGAAAACAGACACGGGATTTCCAAACAGGCTCAACAATGATAGGATGGTCTCACAGTTATGGATTTGGGACAGAGACTCTACACACATTCTCGATCTGCTCAGATAGAGGATGCATTGACTTTCCTAGAAATCAACACAGGCTATCCCCGAAATCAACACACAGACTTCGCCCCCGGTTTCAGAATGGCACAAGGTCTCTTGCAGGGGTCGGACATGACGTACGATTCAGAAGATGCACGGGGACTCTTCCAGAGTTTGGACGGGTTCATGCCTAGGAAATCGTGGGTCGAATGGTGGAGGAACCCCCAGTATGACTAACTTCTCGTGTTTTAACTGCATGTGCCTAGGTCGACACCTGTCTCCTTGGAGATGCATGTTTCCCATTTTGCACACGTTCCCCTTCCAGGAACTTAGGATAAAACAAATACAAATATTTCTCATGGATTTTTGGAATAATATTAAAATATTATTCCCAAGGACTTAAGCCCTTAGGCTTAGCCCCTAGGCTCCACACTTAGCCCCCTTTTCCCACCTTCCAGCCACTAATCCCTTTCCCACTCTGTGGAAGCTTAGTCCCCCATCACTCATTCATCGTGGCCAGTCTGCACGCAGTGGTGTTTATATTTTTATTAATAATGTGCATAGATACATGTACAAAATCAGGCTCTTGGCCTTCAACACTTAGGCTCTCTGGCCTAACAATCACATAAGCCCACCATCTTATATAAACTTGGCTCACCAACCTATAAGACATTTTTAAAACTCATTTCGTAAACAAGATTTACAACTGGGCTCGGCCTTGGGGACATTACAAAACTTGTAAATCTTTGAAGAGTGAGGTTCTCTTACCTATAGGTTGTGAGGAAAAGAGTGCCATCTTCTATGGAAAAATTGTGTTCCTTCCTCTCCCAAGAGCCTCAAGGTGTCTTCCAGATGTGCCATTTCTTCTACCTATTTTTCTACACTAATTGGAGCTACCTCTTTGTCTACATAAAGGATGTTGTGACTAGCTAGGACTTCTCCTAGTTTTGTTGCTTCATCCCTAATCCAGAGTGGGCTATGAATTTCATCCTCCTTTTACCTCTTCAACTCTACTACCCTCAGTTATTCATGCCTCAACCATGATGCAAAATCCATAATTTGAACATCCCCTATACATGGATTTGGGTTCCAATTGTAGGGGTAAGGGATGACCATATTGTGAAAATAAAATTCACACATTATTTCTTTCTCTTCCATACTACAACTCTTATAAGTATGTAGGAAGTCCTTGGGTGTTTCAATGTGAAATCTTACTTATTGGGCTAGACATGAAATTCTATTCTTATGCCATTGTTATTTGAGGAACAAGTCATACACTCTAGTTGGTTGTATACAATCTGTAAAATCCAAGGATACTTTATCCATGGTTTCTAATGAAGCTTCCATAATTTTTGTCCTTTCATTTTTAATAGCGAACTCCTTCTTAGCTTCATCCAACCTCTTTTTCAAATTATGATTTTGTATCTTATGCTTCTGGTTGTACTATACCTTTTGCATTGTCATTATTTGAAACTTTTCCTGTATGCATTGAAGTAGTTTTTCCAATTCTCTAGGGGCCTCTTCCTTTTTCTTCTGTTACACATGATTTTGGTCACTCTGGTGATGTCTCAACAGTGATGTATTCAGGCTCCCAACAAGGACTTTTTTCCTGAGAAAAGTGGCTCCTGTCTTCTTCCAAAAACATATTTTTAAGATGAGTTCGTAGGCTGCCTATGGTATAGGGTGTGGGAATCCTTCATTCTCCCAGGCCACCCACACTTAAGGTGTGAACTGTTCATAGTCTATTCCATAGATAGGGTGAGAACCTGTTTTTAAGCTTGGAAAGGAGAAGAGGTCACGAAGGTTCTAGAAGGGGATCTTATAGAAAATGAGTTGGCATTCACATGGTTGTCATTCTACTGACTTCTCAGATTTGGTAGGATCATCCTCATCCATTTAACCATCTCTCCTTCTCCTATATATTGAAAGGTTTCTCATGGAAAAGGTTAAGCAAGATTGAATGAAGAATTGGTGAAAGAATTGTGTGAAGAACCCTGCTTGGACAGAAGCTTGAAGACTCCATTTGGTCTATCAAGAGGAATTGGATCTTCTTCATGCAAGTGCAGAGAAAGTGTGTGTGTTGGAACCAAGAGTCACTGAAAGGAAGCTTGCAACATCAGGGCATTCAGGTTGTATCTTCTACTTTCAATTAATATAATACAACGACATGTCCCTTTCCCATAAAATCACTCTTATTTTATAGCATAACTCCTTGATCATATGCATAGGTTGACATTGAATATACTTTGCTATCTTCACTTTGGTTGGTTTGTGTTGTCTTGGACCTGACTTCACAAGAGCGCCAGAGAAAAGCGAGAACAATAGAGACCTAAGGAAGTGATATAAAGGTAGGTCACTTATTCCTTCTTATCAGTAGATTCAATGACTACAACTTAGGGAAAGAGTGATGTCATGTCCTATTTTGTTCTAGATCCGGGTGGATCTAGGGAGATCTGTTAGTGTTTGCACCTACCGATTTGTCCGATAACAAAATTGGCGACCATACTGGGGATACAACCCATTTTGGTGGTTTTTCCTTGGCCATTTTCTCTTAACTTACCATTTTTCTTTCCCATGAATCTTTGAGTCTTGAGGAGACCCTTATAGACTCCCTGGATCCAGAAGTTCCTTCAAAAATATTGTCTTTTTTCTAATATTTGCTTGATTTCAGGCCTTCTCACACTGCACCCTTTTGTAGCCTGCGAGAACCACTAAAGTTCTCACTTTTTTGTTTAGTTCAGTGCAAACTTCTTGCACTATGCATGTGTCTAGCCTGCAAGAATCCTTGATTCTCGCACTGTACCCCACTACCAGCCTGTGAAACCACTTGCAAATTTTTTGGATTAAGTCTTTTGTGTCCTCAGATGCCTAGATTTGTTTGTGTGTCTAGGAAGAACTTCTCTAGCCAGTGATTGAATGATTCTTGGCTTCAAATATAGTGAATGATTAAGTCCTTCTTGATCATGTTTTCTCAATTTTTACCTCTTGGCCTTTTTGCAACAAGGGTATAATCTCCGGTTCTAAAATACGAGTGCTTGTTTGGTTGGGAGCCTTTAATCGGTTTAGAAGTTGAGATCATTTGTTATTTTCAATTGCTTATTACTTGGCAAAATTGTTATCCATATGCATTTGAAGAGACTAGTCTTATCAATTTGTTATTTTTGTCTTCATTGAAATATTGGTTTGGGTCTTTGTTGTGTATTTCTTTTTCATTGGTTGCTTGTTTTGTTTTCTTAGTTCCACCCCTGTTGTTTGGTTTCTAATAAAAATTAAAGACATTTTCTTTTTTAAGCAACTTTTTTTTAGAATATTGGCATTCAAGTACTGAAAAAGAATGAATAGGGAGTTTGCATTGTTCATGGTTGTTTGATATTACATTTCAAAGAAGATCATACATCGTAGTTTGTATTGTTCCAGAAAACTCCTCTTTCCCTCCCGTAGATAGGATTCATCGAACAAAAAATTTGTATCATTCATTCCTATTTATGCATTTTTGGGTCAAAGTCTCACACAACATCGATTTCATTTCCATCTCCTTTTGAGTAACAATAGCCTTTAATAACATTGTGCAATTTTAAAATCCAACTAGTAACTTTTTCTAGGACTCTTTTACACCAACATTAGCTAGGCTAGAGATTTGGAATAGGCAATGAGACATACTCTCCAAAGCACAAAACACACAATATTATCTTGTGATAAGGAGTGTCAAATTCCATTTGCGGCATTTTGTCTTAGGAATCCCTTCTCACACAAGGGTCAAACCTGAGGTCGCATTGAGATTGACAAAGTTACTCACCCTGCTTTGTTGATATCGGTGTAGAGATTGCACGTATTATGGGGGTCACCTGAAGATATACCCACAATGATGAGTGGAAGCCTCTCAAGATGATTTTAGGCTAGATACCCTACCCTTGCGTGTGGATCGGACTGTCGAATGTTCCCCCAGGCATTATTTTTGTTGGTGGTAACCTTAGTAGCCAACCTTCTTAGGGTCTTACACAAGGTGACTGTGAAGGGGCAAGTTTTCACGGTACCTGGAATCGATGTTGGCCAAACTCACTCGGGCTCCTTGGAGCGTATACCCATGATTATGTGTGGGAGCTTGCACTAGGGTGTAATTCCATTAAGCAGGTCGTCAACGTAACTTCTCCATCCTAGCCCAACCCCTTCTTGTCTCGTCGTTGCGATGTTGGATTTCATCACCAACTAGTGACTTCGGAATTGGAAGGTCTTGTTTGCTTGGTTTTTTCTTCCTAGATTTTACTAGCATGTTTTGTTTGTTTACCCAAGTTGACCATAGAATTTCTTTCATAAGATTACAACTTGATCACAATTGACCCTCCACGTCGTTCACGTAGAATGCAAGGCCTACCCCTAGAAGATCTAGAAGGTTCTCAACCCTTGCCTACCAACTCACTGGAGGACTCTCCTCAATAGAGTGAAGCCCAAGACGTCGCCACTCCACAAGTGGAAAGAACTAACTCTTTAGAATGGTTCCGAATTACCAATTCTCGAGAGGAATTTCGACTTCCTACCCACTCTGAGAGACGTATTATTCGAGTGAATTCTTCTAGAGATCTAGTTGTTCAGTCTTCTGGATCACCAACCAGACCTTTCATAGGACTTGAGGGTCAAGATCATTTTTGGACTACTGGCATTTTAAGACGGGATCTCTTTGGCTCAGGAGCAAGCGTTGATATCATTGTCACACCTGAGATGCCCGAAACATCTAATCCAGGCATAGTACCTTTTACTACTGCATATTATTTTCCTGGTACAGACACTCTGTCAACTGACCACATTTTGACTCTCCCTCTACAAACGGTCCATTACACAATGGTCTCGGATACTACAAGTCATCACACCAGGATTACAACGGTTGGCTAAGCCCCCATTGGCACGCCTCTTTTGCAAAGAAACACCCCACCACTTCCACCTGGATATCATGCGTTGAATGATTCTATTCTCACTCCTACACAAATCTCATCCAGGACTCCTGGCAGTTCCACTCCTTCTGGGCACCATCTTCCTGGTTTCATTCTGACATTGTCTCCACCCCCTTTTAAAGGACCTCTTCCATCCTCTATCAGAGGCACTGATCCTAGTGGCACCATCCCATATTTCAGACCTAATTACCATATTCCTGTTGGTGGACAATTCCACCAAGGAGGCCAAACTCAACCCCCTTTTGCAGGACAAATCCCAATTGGGACTTAGCCCCCGATTGGAAGGAAACACCCACTAACCCCACCTTATGGACAAAATATACCTCCATCCTTGGCCTAGTATTGGAATTATCTTATACAACATAATCCTCAATCAACTAGGGGGAAACAACCTCAAGCTAGCTCTATCATACCCCCTAGTATAGGCCAACCATATCCAGGCACGTCTAATCCTATTTGGGGCTCAAACGCTCAACCCCACATCCCTGTCCAAGGGTACAACCCTATGAATTACTTTCCTCCACACCAACCACCAAATCTTCCCGGATCTTTGCATTATATGCAGACTGCTTATGGTCCCACCGGTTTACCGATGGGACTCCTTCCCCAAAGTCACATGTACCTGCATGTGAATAGACAATTACCTTTCTTAGCCACTCTGGACCTCCCATATCTGTCAAGGATTTTAAATGATCCAATCTGTCACTCTCCTCAATGGCTCGCCATACCGGCCAAACTACCATCTGACATCCCTAAATTCGATGGTAAACCGGGAGAGGACCTGAACAATCATGTAATGACTTTTCACCTTTGGTGCTCATCCAACTCCTTGATGTATGACTCTATTTGTTTATGCCTTTTTCAGCGAACCCTCAAAAGTTCCACCGTGAAGTGGTATATCGAGTTACCATGAGGCTTCTTCACCGACTTCAACACCCTCGCTATGGCTTTTCTCACCCACTACTAGTTACCGATTCGCTACGAAACGGGAACCGAGATTTTGAGTTCTTTCAAACAAACCAAAGCCACTCATATCTCTAATCACATTCATGAGTGGCGACAGAGATGACGTCTCATCAAACTCAAACTTCCCAATCAGTTGCTGGTAGAATGGTTCACGAAATCATTCATGAATGACATCGATCGTGACATCGCCATGGGTGGAGTTGTCACAGAAGAACATGCCATCAGTCATGCTCGATACCTAGACCTCGTTTACTCATAGATGGGTACTCTTTATGACTTACTACCTGATGCACCTCATCCTTATACTTCTACTACTTCAACCACTCCTGCTGCTTCTCATGCAGCTGACGGTGTGATTGGCACCTTCCATGCCCAACCTCATTCCGTCCAAACCTCTAGAAACAACCCCAAATCCATTTCTTCTAATGTTCAAATTGCTCCATCTCCTACCCCTCCCACCGGAAATAATTCTGAGGTAAATTCTGTTCAATCTACCCCCATCGACAAAAATAGATCCAAAAAAGGAAAGGGTAAGACCAAGGAAGATAAAGATAATCCACAAATTGAGAAAACCAAAACACCACTTGGTGACGATAGGGATAAGCGCAAACCTCGATACCCTTGTCTTATCTGTGGTGATGATCACTACACTAAGGATTGCCCATGATGAGCCGAGGTTACTAAGTTCCTTCAAGGGACCACAAAACCCCCCACTCTGGCCATATTGTCACAACCCTTCCCTTCTCAACAACAGGCCCAATTGGTCATCCATGACCAACCTTCCCCCTCCAATACATCCTATGTTTTAATGTGTACTACTGATTCAAAGCAGAATGACATCACACTTACTGCTTAAGCCAAAGATTATTCTTCCTCCAAAGAGAAGGTTGATGTAATACCTCCTTCGGTGGTCCAACCATCTCCCACGACTCCACCTACCAATGACCCTCCTCATCTCGAACGACCGAGCCTAGACACAGTTCTTCGCCCTCCTCCAAAGGGTGTCGTTCAGAAATCAGCTTTCAATTCTCATGGACGTGATGCCCAAAACTATAGTATTGTTGAAGATCTGGCCCAAGCACCATCCGCGATGTCAACCCTCGAAGTCCTTCAAAGTTGTCCTATACAATGGAAGGCACTGTTGAAATATATTGGTGGAATCGACCCTACAGATACGAATTTAATAATTTTTGACTTGGAAGATCACATTCCAAGGTTACCCCGTCAACTCGCATTCCAAATACAAGTTATTGTCTTCGAAAAAAACATTTGTAGGACAGTTATTGATGAGGGTGCCTCAACGTGTGTCATGTCTATTACCTGTTGGAAAGCCATCGACTCTCCTCCTTTGACTAAATCTCACAACACACTCAAAGCCTTCAATGGATCTGGTTTTAAGCCTTACGGTGTCCTCCCTTCGTTGCCTATTACATTAGAAGGCAAAATGGTCCAAGTTGAAGTGGAGGTATTTGATGCTCCTCTTGATTACAACCTTCTACTTGGCTGTAGCTGGATTGATTCCATGCGTGTAGTTGTGTCGACTCTTTTCCACATCGTGCATTTCCCACATCAAGGAAAAGTAGTGACTGTCGACCAATTGGCCTTCTTCCACTCTGATACACGTATTGTTCATTGCAACCCCCCCCCCAAATATGAGAACGTCGGTGTGGGTCTTATTAAAGATTCCTCATTAATGGGTACTTTCCACATACCACCACCCGATGTTCCACATCCATTTGTCACCTTGATCAACATGATCTCCACCTCTGTTCATGGAACCCCAGCATCTTACGACCCATGGATGGTACCCAACCCTGGTGATCATCTTCGTTATGGCAACGAAATGCCTTTGAGTCTGATCGAATCTTCTTATCAAGCCATTCAATCGGCAACCCCTGCTACCCCCTCTCTTGGTGATTCATATCTAGACCCTTTCCATGTCATTTTTCCCACGGACGAGATGATTATGTCTATTATGTCCATGGAAGATACCCCTTGGGACGATGGACATTATCATTTCATCCTCTTCCTGGAACAACACACCATCTAGGGCTACCAACGAATCTTGACCCCATCGACCGTTGTCGTCACTTCTATCATTCCTGAGTCTACACATGATCTATTCTATGAAGGGAACTTAAGTAATATCTCACCCACCATCCACCTCGACATATCCATGAAACCTAGAATTGTCGAAAATGTCCATATCAGAGCTTCGTGTTCCCATGACGAAGTTGTCACCTACAAGTCTCTTTTCCAAGAATTTCGTGACATCTTCACCTGGAGCTATGAAGAAATGTTGAGTATCGACCCCGACATTGTGATACATGAGATTAAGACATACCCAGACGCTAAACCCATCCGGCAATGACTTCGTCCAGTCCACCCACGTAAAGAAGCTCCTATCAAGCTTGAAGTTGAGAAACTTCTTAAGGCTGGCTTCATTTACCCGGTGGCTCTAACTGACTGGGTTTCCAATCTTGTTCCAATCGACAAGAAACAAAGCACAATCCGCACGTGCGTTGATTATAGGGACATTAACAAAATTTGTCCTAAAGACAACTTTCCTACCCCCTTCGTTGACCAGACCATCGACAATTGTGCCGGAAGCGAAGTCTTCTCTCTGATGGATGGTTTCTCTGGATATAATCAAATTAATATCGTACCAGCGAACCAACACAAGATTGCTTTTATTTGTCCTTGGGGCAGTTTCACCTATCGGAAAATCCCATTCGGTTTAAAGAATGTCGGTGAAACTTTTCAATGTGCTATGTCTTACGCCTTTCATGACATAAAGCACATTGTGCAACCATATCTTGATGACTTACCCACTCATTCCATGCGTCATGTAGATCATCCAATACACCTCCGTGCCATTTTCCTTCGATGTTGGCTTTACCATATATGCTTGAATCCTCACAAATGTGTTTTCTGCATAGAATCCGACCAACTTCTGGGCTTTATTGTTTCACGTCAATGGATTAGGGTAGATCCTTTGAAGGTCGAGGTGATTCTCAATATCCCTCCTCTTTCCTCACTTCGCCAATTACAAAGTTTGCAAGGGAAGGCAAACTTTCTCTGTCGCTTCATCCCAAACTATTCTAAGCTAAATCTTGGATTTATGCGACTGCTCAAGAAAGGTTCCAAGTTCAAATGGGATACCACTGCCAACAAAGCTTTTGAATCTTTGAAACTGTCTTTGACACGTACCCCACTACTCTCCCCACCTAATTAAAGTCGGGATTATTTCCTTGACCTCACACCCTCGGCCTATACCATCACTATGGTTCTTGTCCAGGAGGATGATTCTCATGACAAACATGTCATTTATTACTTGAGTCGGAGGCTCACTACTACCAAAACCAAGTATTTACATGTTGAAAAATTGGCCTTGGCAGCCGTCCAAGCTGTTCAACGTTTCTAGCACTATATCCTCTCTCGCAAGACTACGATAATTTGTAACTGCAACCCTATGAAACACCTTATTACACGCCAATATATATGGGGAAAATACTCTAAATGAATCGTAATACTCCAGGAGTTTGACTTAGAATTCGAACGTGCTAAGTCCAAGAAATCCTTGGTGTTTTCCGAGTTGATATGCGACCTTCCCTGCTTTGAGACAGAAAATGTAGCAGCTGATTCATTACCCGATGAATCCCTTTTCCTGATTAGTTCCGATGACCTTTGGTACGGAGATATCATCATATATCTCCAGACCCAGACTTTTCGGCCCAATTTGTCTAGCATTGACCACCGTCGAATAGGCTACCAAGCTCGTCAGTATATTATCCTCAGTGATACTCTTTATCATCGTGGAATTGACTCCGTTTTTCGACGCTGCCTCACATTTGACGAAGCCGACAAATCCCTCAATAACAACCATTCTGGAGCTTGTGGTGGTCACATGTCTGGGTATTCTACTTCCCAGAAGATCTTATGAGCAGGGTATTTTTGGCCCTCTTTATTCAACGACTATATAATCACTGTCCAAAAATGTCATGCTTGCCAAACCTGCAACAATAAAATACGATCACACCCTGCTTCTCTACACCCTGTAGTCTCCATTGGTCCTTTTGCGAAATGGGGTATCGATTTCATGACATGACACCCTCACTCAGCCGGGGGGCATGGATACATTATTGTAGCCGTAGATTATTTTATGAAATGGGTCGAGGCGATGCCAACATTTGACAATACTGGAAGGACTGCAACATTATTCATATTCAATCACATCATTTCTCATTTTGGTGTGCCTCATGCTATTGTTACTGATCACGGTAGCCACTTTAGAAACTTCATGATGTCTGAACTCACTAAAAAGTTGTGTCTTCGCCATGAAAACTCAACACCCTATTACCCACAAGCCAACGACCAAGTTGAAGCAATAAACAAGGTCCTCATTACCATGCTGACGAATGATAGGGATTCACAAAATGAGTTGGGACACGATGTTGTTTTCAGCATTGTGGGCTTACCAGACATCTGTTAAGTCTACTATTGGGTTTATACCATTCCAGTTAGTTTATGGTATAGAAGCCATCTTGCCGATTGAATGTGAGATACCCTCCCTAAAACTAGCCGTCAAACTTCTCCCAAACACTTCTACTGAAGAAGAATGTCTGTTGTATCTCATGCAATTAGACGAAACCTGTCACGATGCCACCCTGGTTATAGAAGCCCAGAAGAAACGCGTCAAATCCCAATACGACAAACATGTCAGGCCATGCGTTTTCTCCGAAGGCAATCTGGTTCTTCTTTACGAACAAGATCGGGATATGCTAGGAGCCGAAAAATTTGAAGCTATGTGGCGAGGTCCTTATATCGTTAGACGAGTTTTGGAGAAAGGATCTTACGAGTTAGTGGACTACGATGGTATCCCTTTGAGTGAACCCAGAAATGGGTTGTACTTAAAGAAGTACTATGCCTAAGATCACCTATGCATGAGTGCTTGTATTTTATTGTATCATACTTATTGTGTGTTACTATAGTATGATTTTTTGTTATTTGGTCTCTGCCCTCGACCGCTTATGTTACGTTGTGCTTGGTTTCCATATGTCAGAGTTTTCACTACCCCACATTGGCTTTGTCAATGGCGCTAGCCGTAGTACTCAGAACCTTGCTTCTGCTACATGGGCAATTCACGCACCTACAAATGAACTTATCTGTCTGCAAGGTGTGTGCCTTGGTCATGCGACCAATCATATTGCAGAATATAGCGCCATCGTCGAATTGTTGATTGATGCTATTTCACTTGGCATCCGCCACCTGGTTATACGACTCGATTCGCAGCTAGTAGTACTACAACTAAGTAATGTCTATGCTATTCGAAGTCCTACTTTATTACATGTATATTTATGAATTTTCCTCTTGGAACGTTATTTTGATTATATTGAGTATTAGGAAATTCCTAGATGTCTAAATACATTGACTGATGCTTTAGCTAACTATGTGTTAGACAGACATTTGGGACATTTATAAACCAATCACACATTGCATGTATAACACAACACAAGACAAGTCAGTAGAAGTTGTATATATGTATATAATGATCAAAAATTTTTACAAAAAGTTTCTATTCAAGGAACAAAATCTCAAAAATACGAAGCCCATGGATTCTACAAAATAGTGTCACGGATGACGCTTACGATAACACAAAACTGCTCGGGATACCCTATGAAGCAGTCGACTGATAGACTTGGATATGCCCATAGTATGGCGTTGGTAATGTCTAGGGATCTCCCCAATAGCCATATCTGGGATGTTAGCAATCAACCCCTCCAAGTTCTGCTCCACTGCCTCATAGTCTTCGTCATCCCATATTGCCACTAGAGCCGCCTCTCCTCGCCATTGAATAGGAGACGTCCGTGGAGGTCGATATGGCCCCACATCTGTGTCATCAAAAAGAGGTTTTTTGATTAGTTCTTGGATAAACACAAAAACATTTCATATGATAAAACTTGCAAAAACATGTAAAAAATAACAAAATGTGTACTTCTTACCTAAATCACCCCACTGAACATCCTCAGGCAGGGCCAAATCCGGATCCCCTCAGAAATCCAAACCAGCATATGCATAGTCATCAATCATCAGCATCTGGGGCTGCAACCAGTCAAAAAATGAATCATTATACTTGATGATGGGCCCTGCTATGTGTCGAGCCATGAGGTTGCACCACCTCAGCATCCTCGGATCCTGTGGGGCTAGTAAACCCCAATCAACCTGTAGTCTTAGTAGTGGGACCCTCTCGAGGAAGAATGACATCAAAAGTGATCTGTACACAAACTTCTTCAAGTTACCCCTCCTGCACTTCGTCAATTGCCTCTTCATACTACGGAGAACTACATCTGACTAGTTGAAGACACGAGGCTTTGTGCACTCTATGGCATATTGGAAGTAGCTCTGGAGAGACATGTGTGGAGCCGCTCTCCTGGACATGCGTGCTATAGTGAACAAGATGGTTCGCAGGGTCAAGTTTTGGACCCCCCAAATAGCAACCTTACCCTTGCTTCTTTCTGCCTCGGGAACACAGTACTGGCGACAATACTCACTCATAGGGAGTCCACCGCCTCAGCCACTGGTCAAGCTAGTGTGGTACCCACGTCATGATAACCCTGTTAGAAAATAGATATCCTCAAAATCTAGGGTCGACGTGTGGACTCCCACGTGAAATAATTGTTGGTCCACGTCCCACATATGGACCAGGTATTCCAACAATCTGAGTTGGGCTCTCATGCTCAAAATCCTGAAGAATTTCAAGAGCCCACAGTCTCAGAGGGCAGCGACAATACCCGGGTCATTCCTGGCAATGGAATCCTCCTCCTCATGTTCTCTTTCTCACCACTCCAGCATTGTGATAGTCAAACACCTGCATAAGAGCCATGAGAAAAGGGTCAGCAACTTATTTCAAACCTTGGCATAATTTTTATTGAGCAAAAGACAACTTTAAAATTCATTTTTTGGCCCCCGCAGGTGCCCCTTTAGCACAGTGCGAGATTCTCGCAGGTGCCCTTAAGGCCTCCTGCGAGAATCCTAGATTCTCGCAGGTCCCACATGGCCAGCCTACGAGAATGCTTGGGCACAAGTTATGGCCCTAAAATGGACCTAAAACCCTGAAAATTGCCAATAAAAACTAAAAATAAACCATGGAAAAGTTAAAAGATCAAGAGCTTACCTCGTTGGCGGAGATGGTTCGCCAAATGGTCACTTGTGCCTCCTGTGATTGAGAAAGGAAATTTGGGGGAAAATGAGGTATATTGGACAAGTTTTTGGCAAAATCACTATGAATTGGTAAAAAGCCCTTTTTACCCCTATTTATTCACTTTTTACCATTTTTGTTGATTTTTTATATTATTTTTTCTATAAAACCTAATGCCCTAATAGCCCTATGAGTGTGGTTTCTTGCAGATATAGCAACTTTGAAGTCCAAACGAAGGAGTACAGGTGTTTTTCTTTTTTTTGTCACATGTACAGTTACTTTTTTAGGGTTTTTGTAGGAAAAACCTTGAGCTCAGTCTTTGTTCTTTCTCACGCTCGAAAATACATGAGAACGTAATCGGGTATACTTTTTCTCGTCTTTTCGTACTCGTATGGTAACACAAAAACGATGAACATAAGGGAGTATTCTTTAAGCTCTTTTCATGCTCCATAAAAATGAAAAGATTGTCGAGCGGTCTTGTTCTCTTCACACTCGTTAAAGTATCTAAAGAAAACGTTCAACGGGCAATAGTCTATCACTTTTTCGGTCTCGTCGAACTTATTTACGAAAAAGGAACTAGGAGAATTCTCTTTAAGTGTTTTTTAGACTCTCAAAACCTAAAAAACCCTCGAGTTTTCTATCCTTGGACTCGTTAAACAAACATTGACAGACCCTTAATGGGACCGAACCACTCCTTCCTAGGGTTCGTTAAATATACTCCGAGGGACTCATCCAAAGGATGAGCTTACATCAACAAGCATGTGTTATCCTCCTCAATCTTGCATAAAAATAAAGAGGTGCTCGCCAAAAATGGTGGAGGAAATTTTGGGAAAGGGATGTGTTTTCGTATTCATATTAATGGCAGTAAGCATCGCTCTTGAACATGACACCCCCTATTCATCATTTGAATCTGGGTTGGGAAATCCATTTGTCTCTCATTCGATTTGCTACAGGGTCATATCTTGGGTCGTCTTTGAGTCAGTGTTGTCAAGTCTTTGGTCGTGTCGTTCATATGTTCAAGAGAAGTTCACACGATCCCTCTATTGAGTTGGGCATATGCAGTTGTCCATTCTTACTATGCCGGCCTTCCCTTTCTCCGTTTTGACTCGTATTCATACTTTGCCTCATGCTCAAAATATGTTACTTATTTCGTGTCATTGATGGGGGATACATTAAGGCCCTCCTGTGATGAGTCTTATTCCATCAACTCCAACCCATTATCTGGAAATGAGACTTAGAAATCATTAAGTACCTTAGAGCTTGGATGCCTTAATGGCAGGTCTCTTTGCTTTCGATAGGGGTTTCACATTATTGATCCCTGATTGAGAGATTCCGCTGAGTGCTCAACTTCGACTCATTCATTCACATTCGTTTGGATTGTACTTCAGTACCTTGGGAGTCATTGACATCAATGGTGATTTCCCTCGCACTTATTAACGGTTTTCGTCAATGACTGGTAATCAAGTGGTTTTTTCCATGTTCGACTTCAGCACATGTAATCGCATGGCTAGATTCGTACTTTCAGGTGACAGGATTGAAGACCCTGGGTCTCATATTTTTTATTAAGGTTGCTATGGAGTATGTATGATTTGTGTGGGTGCATAGATCCACTTTGTATGTCACGTGGCTATGTCGTCTTAATTCAAGTCTTCTCACATAGATCCAAAGTGTATTCTTGGTGGCTATTTAGTGTTTTGATGACATGGATCCACGGTGTATGATTGGTGGCCATGACCTACGATTCCATTCATTTGTGATCTGAGCATGGGAATGCCTACCTCAGAACTGGTATTATATTCTGCAAATGCTTGATTGTTTACAGGTTTTTGATTAGGTGCGCTCCTGGTTTCTGACACACACATGCAGTTTACAAAGTATTTCAGCTGTCATAGATTCCAGCCTCATACTTTGGGGGGCATTTTGTTACACATGATTTTGGTCACTCTGGTGATGTCTCAATAGTGATGTATTTAGGCTCCCAACAAGGACTTTTTGCCTGAGAAAAGTGGCTCCTGTCTTATTCCAAAAAAATATTTTTAAGATGAGTTCGCAAGCTGCCTATGGTATAGGGTGCGAGAATCCTTCATTCTCACAGGCCACCCACACTTAGGGTGCAAACTGTTTGCAGTATGCTCCATAGATAGGGTGCAAACCTGTTTTTAAGCTTGGAAAGGAGAAGAGGTCACGAAGGTTCTAGAAGGGGATCTTCTAGAAAATGAGTTGGCATTCGCATGGTTGTCATTCTACTGACTTCTCAAATTTGGTGGGATCATCCTCATCCATTTAACCATCTCTCCTTCTCCTATATATTGAAAGGTTTCTCATGGAAAACGTTAAGCAAGATTGAATGAATAATTGGTGAAAGAATTGTGTGAAGAACCCTGGTTGGATAGAAGCTTGAAGACTCCATTTGGTCTATCAAGAGAAATTGGATCTTCTTCATGAAAGTATAGAGCAAGTGTGTGTGTTGGAACCAAGAGTCACTGAAAGGAAGCTTGCAACATCAAGGCGTTTAGGTTGTATCTTCTACTTTCAATTAATATAATACAACGGCATGTCCCTTTCCCATAAAATCACTCTTATTTTATAGCATAACTCCTTGATCATATGCATAGGTTGACATTGAATATACTTTGCTATCTTCACTTTGGTTGGTTTGTGTTGTCTTAGACCTGACTTCACAAGATTGCCGAAGTGAAGAGGGAACAACAGAGACCTAAGGAAGCGATATAAAGGTAGGTCACTTATTCCTTCTTATCAGTAGATTCAATGACTACAACTTAGGGAAAGAGTCGTGTCCTGTCTTGGTTTGTTCTAGATCCGGGTGGATCTAGGGAGATCTGTTAGTGTCCACACCTGCCTATTTGTCCGATAACAGCTTCCCCTTGCTATTTTCTACCATCATTTTCCACTTGATGGCTTCAACTTTAATCTTATCTAATTCTATAAAAGTAGCATAGAGGAGTATTTTTGCTAGTGTTTTGGCCTTGGATGTCCCTTCTAATGGAAGTTGTTTCTCTCCTTGGGGTGTTGTTTCTTTTTGAGGTGATTTCCCCTTTGTTTTATGTAGTTCTTATGGACTAGGGGAGTCCCTAATATCTTCAATTTTAATTGGAGTGGAGAGAGGGGTAATAAGTTTTGAACTCCCTTTCTTTTGTCTTTTTCTTATCATGTAACACTTCCTTCTTGACTAAACATGTTCAACAACTGTGATTTTTAAAGGGATGATGGATGGTGTCCTTAGTGTTGCTAGGTCAACCACTTCCGCATCCTCTTTTTATAATTTTAATTTATTCTTCCCCTATTTCCTTGAAGATATTGGTCTACTTTCTTTCTTAGGTTTCCCAACTTTTTCCTCTTCTCCTTTCTGTTGACTCTGCTGCATCATTTCTACCTGTATTCCCAAAAAATATTATTTGTCCATATCCACAAAATCTTCCCAAAGAATTTTATGTTTCATATTTCTCAGGACATATGATATTATTAATTTGATGATTCCATGGTGAGCCAAGAATTGATTCTTCCATTTCTTCACCTTGGCACTCATTTCCTTCAGGGCTTGAAGGAGGAAGTAGGGAAGATTGATATTGCTTGTTGGTTCTTGGTTGTAACATTTTCTAAGTTGATGAAGGAGACTAATATTGTAGGAATATACTACACTCATCCTCCCTTCACAAGAAATATATTTGATGATGTGGTAGGCAACTTATGGCCAAGGATGAGGAAGTATTTCCATCTTTATCCCTTTTTTTTCTTTTTGGGGTCTCTCGTTTTTGTGGAAGAACAATTTCTTATCATTAGTGGCCTCTCGTCTTTCTTATTTGTCACATGGGAGACCCATTGTTACGATGGATTTTCTATTAATGAAGGCTTCATCCACTATGATCTCTGAAGGCTTTTCAATTACTTCCTAATTATCTTAGTGAACAACTGAAGATTTGTACATTTAATTATCAATCTGAGGTCATATCTGTAATATCCCAAGGTCGAGCCCCAATTGTGATTATGAATGTAACATGTTTTGTAGGCTGGTGAGCCAAGTAATTATAAGCTAGTAATCTTATGTGTTTATTAGGCCAGAGAGCCTAGATACTAAGTCCACGGGCCTTGTTTTGTATATGTAATTATGAATATTATTAATAAAATACATCATTGCGTGTAGATCGACCACGAAGAAAGAGTTATAGGGGGACTAAGATCCACTGGGTAGGGAAAGAGATGGGGTTGTGAGTCTAGGAAAGAGGGGCTAAGATTGAGGGATTAACCTAAGGGAATATTATAATGTATTTCCTGAAAAATACTAAAGTTGGGAAATAAACCCAGTT
>ML788831.1:472075-491497 GCA_009831015.1 Picea engelmannii
ACGTGCTCCTAGAGAGCCAAGTGTCATCCAAAATGCATGCAGATTTATGGTGGGGTGCTCTCACCATTGTTCATACGATTCTAACCATTGTTCCCACGATTCAGGAGAGGATTCAGACCGTTCTCATCATTTGTTTTCTCGCACTGAGCATTCTGACTGTTCGGGCCATTTTTGTTTTCCACGAGATCATCCTCAGGATTTTGGCCATCCCTTGAGAAGTTCATGCACACACCGAACAAGCACAGACCTAGAACCTTTTTTTAAATTGTGAACCTCTATAATCGTTGAGTCATCTCATTGTCTTACCCAATTTTTGTGTTTTGTTTTGAAGAGGAAGGTTGTCAGGCCTGTGAGCAACTCTCTCTAGGTGAGAGATTTTGTTGGGGAAGTGATTCCTCCTAGATGGAGTCCAAAAAAAACTAAAGAGCTCTGATAATTATTGGTCCAACCTATTGTTGAAGCCCTAGAAATGGAAGTGGAGTAGCCAATGGACTATGGAACAGTGAAGGTGTTTAGTTCCTGGGGTGAGACAAACATGTGGGGAATGAGAGTTCGTGAGCTATGGGAGTAAGTAGGCTCCTTGGAGAGGATCCTTCATGTGGCTTTGTGCAGTTTACCATAGCCTCAACCAAGTCTAGGAATCCTTTCACCTGGGTGGAGTTTAGTCCCATCCCTGGGGTGACCCACTGTTGAGAGTGATGAGCAGCATGGTCTAAGGATGGGAGGTTCATGGAAGGTCTGCACACAGTTGGTGTACTTCAATTAAAATATAAGTACCATTTCCAAGTTTGGTTACATGTTGTGTATTATTTATGTTGTTATATTTATAAGTTTGTCTGTGATTACTCCATGTATGTTTTTACTATTATTTCCAGATTATGTTGTGTGATAACAAAATGTAAATCATCTGTTAAATTTGTATGTGTTATTGTCTCTTTCACGCGAATAAGTGTATGAAAAGAATGTTTATGTCTGGTTAAAATTGCATTATGTGTGTGTGTGTGTGTGTGTATTCAAGCATGATAGTTTTCTGGAGTAGCATGGCTCGGCATGAGTCGTTGGGAATAATACAAAATGATATCAGAACAAAGAGGATGTTTAATCAATGATGACGCCTAACCTGTTGGTGGTTGGGGACATTTAAAATTGGTATCAGAGCCATGGTTTCAACACTGAGCCTGGATGGGCCATGTTATTGGAAGTTGAAGCAAAGGTTTTAGAAAGAAATTGTTGTCGAAACAGACAAAATATGAGTTAACAGCATCCTTGGGTGCCAAGAGAATACCTTGGCCATGTTATAAAGCTCAAGAGGTATAATGGTTCATGGAATGGCAACATAGAAAGAACCCAAAACAATAGTTATGTTGGGATGCAAGGTTTGAACTTGGGGTGTAAGATCTGTGCAGGGGAAGGGCCAAATGTTCCCGTCGTCAGATCTGGAAAAAGGTGCATGAGAGTTAACCTCCAAGTCCTTTAGACTTCGCAACTTCGGTGAAGTTTATGTGTTATAGAGAAAAATGGGTTGAAGCCCGAAGTTTTGAAGTTCCGGAGTGGATCTACACTGTAGATCTAGGGAGAAGTGTTACCATTGGATTTGACCAAGGACAAATCAGAGCCGTTAGATCAAGCCAAGAGCAGAGGTAAGGTGCAACGGTGAAAAATAGATCTCATTCATTAGATCTGCGCAAAAGTGATTGTGAGTCATAGATATCACAACCTTGAAATTTCAGCGTTCGAGAGAAATGGAGTGTGCTAGAGTGAAAAATTCGAAAGTCCCGAAGTCCAGATTTGATCCAGACCATTCATTAAAGGAGGCACATGTCGACAGATCAACATATTTGGGAGTTTGACATTCAGGAGAAACAAAGTATGCTAAGGAGAAAACCCCTAAAGTCTCGAAGTCCAGAGTTGATCCAGACCATTCATTAAAGGAGGCATGTGTCGAAAGATCAACATATTCAAGAGTTCAACGTTTGGGATAGTTGGAGTGTGTTAGAGTGAAAAATCATGAAGTCCTAAAGTCTGGAGTTCATCTCGACTGTTCTAAAATCAGACGCGTGTCATAAGATCAACTTGTTAGGGAGTTCAACGTTCGGGAGAATTAGAGTGTGCTAGTGTGGAATCTTCCGAAGCTCAAAGTATTGAAGTGACATGGAATGTTGATGTCACCAGGGATGATGTGGACACATGGGATGTGTGTCACGTGTTAGTGAGTTAAATACCTTTCGAAGATAGAAATTCCAGTTAGAACATGACACGTGTCACACATCATATAGGGCCACGTGTCTGCTTCTAGTATTTCACCACGTGGCACTCCTCTTGAGAATGGATAGTGGGGCCCTTGATGGATAATTAAAGTAGTTAAAAATTTGGTGAAGAATTTAACTAGATTGGGCCCACGATAGCTTGACCCCAGTAGAAACATGGCACTAGATCATGAAGTCCAGAGACTTGGTACTTTGGAGGAAAGGTGTTGCAATTAGCATTGAGTCAAGAACTCCTAAAGGCCCGATTTAATCTCAACCGTTGGTCACATAGGACATGCGGAAATAGATTTCGCAATCCAAAGACTGGGCACTCCAGAGGGGTTGTGTTATGTTTTGCATAGAGTCAAGAACTCCCAAAGGCTGGAGCTAATCTCAGTCGTTAGTCATAGGGGACGCGTGGTGTTAGATCCCAAGGTATAGAGACTTGACACTCCAAAAGAAATGGTTCATGATTGAGTGGGAGGAAGAAATCCTCCGAAATCCTAGAACCATGAAGCTCCAAAGTCTCAAAGCAGAGGATGTGACATGGAATGATGATGTCACCTAGGTGATGTGGATATCCCCTAGGCATGCCAGGTGTCATATGACTTTTTACTTGGAAACAACTGCAACAGTCCAGAGATTTGGCACTCCATAAATATTGAGAGTTTGGATAGTCTGGAACTCCTGAAGCCTGAATTTTCGTAGTAAATATTAGTCATTGGATGCTGGGAAGTTGAGGGTCATTGATCCACTCCGCTTCACAAGTTCTCCAATGTGACACTATAGGAGATCTTATGTGATGTTCTTTGGAAACCGCTAAAGCCCGTAGTCTTGGAGCTCCTATCCACCGTAGACCTGAACAGTGAATGTGGACCATTGATCCATTTTCCTTCGTGAGTTCACCAATTCAATGTTCTTTGATGTTGTGATGTGCGAAAAGAGAAACCTCCGAAGCTTCGTAGCCTTGAATTTTCAAGGCTCCAAATAAGTGCCCAACTATTAGCACTTGGTCACAACCCTGGTCACATGTGAATTAAGGGTTGCAGGAAAAGGGGCTAGCACCCGAAAGTGAATTGTAGAACAGAGAAGGGATTGAAGATATATCCATGGGGATTCTTGATCGACCAAAGTCCCGCAGAAAATGGAGTCTGATATTCTTTTGTTGAATCGGATTGTTTAAGCTATTCTGGAAAATTATTAAGTCTAATAGCCTGACAAAATTCTGTTAACTGCGCATTTTGTAGAGGTAGCAATTGTTAGAACCAGACCAAATTGTTACCTAGTGTAGAGAAATGGAGGAGGCACAATATGCTTACAATCTGAAGGATGAAGTTAGAGGAATGGATGCCCATTTGGGAGTGGAAGGAACAAACTCCAATGGGCATGGAGAAGAAATAGATAAGGACGTGAGCATGATGAAAATCATTAAAAATTTGCAAAAAGATGTCCAAATTCACCAAGCAGATAATGAAAGGCTTAAGAGAGCCAAGGAGCAATAGGAAAACTTCAATATGAAGTTAATGCAAATCTTGGAGAGAATTGAAAAGAAGTTGGATAAGGAGAGTGGATCCAACAAAATAGGAAGTCACGAGACCCCTGGGAAGAAAGGAAGACCAGGGAGTGGTACCAGACATCACCAACACTCCCAAAAACATTCCCATAGGAGAGCACACAGTAGCTCAAGTTCATCCCTTTTCAGGAAGCATAGGAGGTATGGGGTGGATAAGTTGAAAGGAGAAATGAATAAGATAAAAAATCCTACTTTTTATGGAGAGCATAAGAAGGATGAAGATGCCGAGACCTGGCTGCTAGGCATGAGGAAGTACATCCAATTGAAAAAATATTCTTGTCATGTAGAGGGAAGAATTTCCATCTAGCAACTTAAAGGAAAGGCATCCATATGGTGGGATTAGGTAGTGCAAGTACAACGCCTCAGGGAGAAAAATGTGACTTGGAAGGAATTCAAGAAACATTTTGAAAAGAAGTACTTAGCCAAGAGATACTATGACAAAAAGATGAAATAGTTCTTTGAACTTAAATTGGGTAGCATGAATATATATGAATATGAAAGGATATTTCTAGAGTTGTTGAAGTATGTCCCTTTCATCAAGGATGAGACATACAAGATCCATAAATATCTGAGTGGGTTTCCACCTTTTATCAGTGACAAAATCCAGTATGATGGTCCCAAGACTCTAGAAGAAACAATAAAGAAGGAAAAGTGTTTATATGATCATCACAAAGGAAAGCCTACTTTCCAAAGAGCTTGGGAAGACAAGAGGAATTTTAAGAAGGAGTAGAGGCATAAGGGGAGCAAGCCACCATTTTTCAGAAATAGTCCTCAAGGATAGCCAGTTTTGAGGGAGCTCAGGATGGCTAAATTAGGTGGGCAAAGGCCAAGGAAGACACCTATGCGATGTTGAGGTTGTAAAGGAGACCATAAGTATAGAGATTTCCCTCATAGAAAGGACAAGGTGAGAATCGTTTAAAATGTTCAACAAGTAGAAATAGTGGAGGACATGGGTAGAAGAGTACCAAGGATCTATGCAGCCCTGGACAACAAACAAGCTGAGTTTCAATCACACATGATTGAAGTTGAGGGTATGATAAATAACCATGCCTTTACTATTTTAATAGACTCAGGGGCTAGTCATAGCTATATAGATCCTAAGGTAGTGGAAATATTTCAATTACCAAGAAGCAAGCATGGGAAATCTTGGCTGGTGCAGATGGCTACAGGAGCCAAGAGAAAGGTTGTTGAGTTGGTTAAATCATGTCCAGTGGGCATGAATGGACTGAGTACCAAGGAAGATTTGAAGATATTTCTATTGGGATCATATGATTGCCTAATTGGCATGGATTGGTTGGACTAACACCATGCCATATTAGAATGTCATAACAAGGCATTCACTTGCTTGGATGATGAAGGAAATTGGAGAGCAGTCCAAGGAATTCCTAGGGAAGTTACTGTCCAGGAAATCTCATCAATGCAACTAAAGAAGTGTTACAGGAAGGGATTTCAGATATTTGTAACCCATATGGATGAAGAACCTAAGGACAAGGTGCCAAAATTGGAGGATCATGCAGTCCTAAAATATTTTGAAGATGTGTTCAAGGAGGTACTAGGACTACCCCCAAACAGAGATATTGATTTCTCTATAAATTTAATGCCTGTAGCAACTCCAGTATCAAAGACTCCTTACAGAATGAGTACACTTGAGATGAAGGAGTTGCAAATGCAACTTGAATAGCTTATGAAGAAGGGGTATATATGCCCAAGTGTGTCACCTTTGGGTGCCCCAGTCATGTTTGTGAAGAAGAAATATGGGGCATTGATATTGTGCATCGATTTCAGACAGTTGAACAAAGTGACTATAAAGAACAAGTATCCTCTACCAGGGATTGATGATCTCTTCAATCAGTTGAAGGATGCAAGGATATTTTCAAAGATATATCTTAGGTCAGGATACCATCTGGTAAGGATTAAAGAGGAAGACATAACCAATGCCACCTTCAGGACAAGGTATGGTCATTATGAGTTCACAGGGGTGCAATTTGGGTTATCAAATGCACCAACTGTTTTCATGTTCCTAATGAATGGTGTTTTCCGAGCATATTTAGACAAGTTTGTCATTTTCTTTTTGGATGACATCCTTGTATATTCCAAGTCAGAAGAAGAGCATGAACATCATTTGAGGATGGTGTTGCAAGTACTAAGAGAGCATCAACTTTATGCCAAATTGAGAAAGTGCTCATTTTATAAAAACAAAATTCACTATTTGGGGCATATCATATCTAAAGAAGGGATATCAGTGGACCCTGAAAATATTGAGGCATTTAAAGGGTGGAAAACACCTAAGAATGTGATAGAAGTCAGATCCTTCATGGGTCTAGCTAGCTACTACAGAAGGTTCATCGCAGGGTTTTCGAGAATAGCTCATCCCAACACTTCCTTGCAAAGGAAGGGGAAGCAATTTCAATGGACAACAGAATGTGAAATAAGCTTCCAACAATTGAAGCAGATTTTAACCAGTGCTTCAATTCTGCAGATTGCTGATCTGAATGAAGATTTTGTGGTTTTCATAGATGCGTGCAAAGAAGAACTTGGTGGATTCCTTAGTCATAATAGATTTGTGATATGTTTTGAGTCCATAAAATTGAAAGAGCATGAAAGGCTCTATGCCACTCATGATTTAGAGTTGGTAGACATAGTGCACGTTTTAAATAAATGGAGACACTACCTCATGGGAAAGAGGTTTAACTTGAGAATAGACCATGATGGTTTGAAATATTTGTTTGATCAACCTACTTTAATTTCTAGCCAGAGTAGATGGTTGGAATTCCTCTGTGAATATGACTTTGATATCAAGCACATCAAAGGAAAGGAGAACAAAGTGGCTGACAAAATCAATAAGAGAGTGCATGAACTACATGCTACAACCATTAGCATGTATCAAATGGATCTTAAAGGAAGAATTTCTGAGGGTGAAAAAGTTGATTTGCAGTATATGGAATTGGTAAAAAAATTGCAGCAAGGTAAAATGCAGCAGAAAGCTGAAGATTATGAATTGGGAATTGATGGAATTATCTTGTACATAAAAAAAAATTGTGTACCCAATCCTCCTAAATTCAGGAGTGCAATTTTAAAATAAATGCACAATGAACCTTATGCGAGACACCCAGGATATCAAAAAATAGTTTCAGCAGTCAAGAGCCAATATTACTATCTAGGCATGAAGAAATAAATTGCACAGTACATTACCAGATGTATGGAGTGCCAAAGGGTCAAAGCTGAGCATAGACACCCAATTGGGTTGCTACAATCATTACCCATTCCTGAGTGGAAGTGGGAAGTGGTGGCAATGGATTTCATCACAGGATTTCCCAGAACAAGCAACCAGCATGATGCAATTATGGTGGTGGTGGAAAAGCTTACTAAAGCTGCCCGTTTCATTCCTATGAAGGTTACTCACAAGGAAACCAATGTTGTTGATATTCAAATGAGGGAAGTAACACACTTGCATGGAATACCCAAGACAATTGTGTCTGGTGTCTGACAGAGACCCAAAGTTTACCTCAAAGTTTTGGAAGGGGTTATTCAAAGGATTCAGAACAAATCTGAACTTTGGCAAAACTTATCATCCCGAGTCTGATGGAAAAATAGAAAGAGTAAATAAAGTGATAAAAGATATGTTAAGAATGTATGTGATGGACACACCATCCAGATGGGAAGATTGTCTACACTTGATAGAATTTTCCTACAACAATGGGTATTAAGCATCACTGAAGATGAGCCCATTTAAAGCACTTTATGGAAGAAAGTGCAACACCCCAGTAAGTTGGGACAACCCAGCTGATACGATAGTGGTTGGGCTAGAGTTTCTCAAGGAAATGGAAGAGAAAATGCTAAAGATTAAAATGAATTTGAAGGCTACCCAAGACAGACACAAAATCTATGCTGACAAAAATAGAACTCAGAAGGAATTTAAAGTGGGTGATCATGTTTTATTGAAGGTGAAAGCCACCAAAAGTTCCCTGAAGTTGGGAAACTGTTCCAAGTTGGTAGCTAGATATTGTGGGACATTTGAAATCCTAGAGAGGATTGGTCCAGTAGCTTATATGATTGTATTTCTTGCATCTATGTCCATAGATAATGTATTTCATGTGTCATTGCTTAAGAAATATATACTTGACGCTAATCATGTTATTGATTGGAATGTGATTCAGGTGGAGAAAGAAAGTGATTTTCAAGTACATCTGGTTCGCATACTGGACCAAAAAATAAAGCAACTATGGAATCGATCCATAAGGCTTGTAAAGGTTTAGTGGACCTGGTACGGTCCTGAGGATGCAACATGGGAGAACGAATACGCGATGTAGGCATAATACCCACATCATTTTGAAGATTTTGAAAATCTTGTTGATATTGTGTAAATGAGTTGCACCGAGGGCAGTGCAAAAATAAGGGGAGGGGATTGTAATATCCCAAGGTTGAGCCTCAATTGTAATTATGAATGTAACATGTTTTGTACGCTAGTGAGCCAAGTAATTATAAGATGGTAGGTTTATGTGTTTATTAGGCCAGAGAGCCTAGATGCTAAGGCTGTGGGCCTGATTTTGTATATGTAATTATGAAAATTATTAATAAAATGCATCGTTGTGTGTAGACCGACCACGAAGAAAGAGTTATGGGGGACTAAGCTCCACTGGGTAGGGAAATGGATGGGGATGTGAGTCTAGGAAAGAGGGGCTAAGCTTGAGGGATTAACCCAAGGGAATATTATAATGTATTTCCTAAAAAATACTAAAGTTGGGAAATAAACCCAGTTATCCTAAGTTCCTTTAGGTAGAGGAACGAGTTCCAAGTGGGGGGGGGACATGCTCCTGGAGAGCCAAGTGTCATCCAAAACACATGAAAATTTATGGGGGGGGCATTCTCACCATTGTTCTGACGATTTTGACCATTGTTCCCACGATTCAGGAGGGGAGTTAGACCATTGATCTAAAAATAGGGGGCTGACTTGTTTTGCTATGGAAGCACCCTCTACTCCATTAAAATAAACTTCAGGACCTTGCTCAATGTCTTAGTTGTGCAAAAGGATTTATGTGTCAAGTTTATGCATCTTTTAGGTGTTTATGTGTGAGGTTTTTAAAAAGGTTAAATATGTTGTTCACATAAATAAAACAACAACATAAAGTGTAGCAAATAATAACCAGCAAAAACTCACAACAATGACAACATGATAAAGGAGTTCACCCCCAACTGGGCTACATCTCCTTGAGCCTCCATCAATGGACTAGGCTCTCTGGGATTAGTTTGTCAAAGATTCTTTTACAAGCTGCTTCTAAACTCCAATGGATTTACTGACTGTACCATTGGGTTCAGAATACATAAAAACCCAAAAAATGACTAATAGAACTCTGAAAATGAACCATGGCTCATCCGAGCATGACCTCTTCTACATGTGCCCTTGAGCTTCCCTGAGATTCCTTGTGGAAAAAACACCTGTAAAAGTCCTCAAATGCCTCTGAAACCTGACCCAATGTGTTCAAAGCATAACAATTAGTCAAAAATGTCTATTCAGTCAAAAAAAATAGACTTGGGCTCATCTGAGCATGACCTCCATCAATGGTGGCCCTAAGCTCCCTAGAGCTCCTTGAAACTTAAATGGTGTAAAACCTACAATAGAAGTCTCCAAATGGCTTTGAAAAGTGTGCCAATGGATTTAGAACATCCAAAAACCCCTAGATGGGCTTTTTTGACACCTCATTTGGCCAAAAAATGAAGAACTTAGGCCTCTTGCCATTTTCCTCCTTCAAGCTTGTTGTCTCTGGTTCACCAAATCGCACCTCCTGTGTGAGTAACCTGGCTTCTGGGTGTTTCCCATGCCTAAACCCAACACACACACGCATGCCCATAAAATGTGCCAAATTTTTGCACCGTTAGCAAACTAAGCCCTCGAATCACAAAGGAGTTGGGCGCATGGGGGAGCATGTGGCCATGTCCCAGCGTGAAAATAGGCCCTCGTTTGCAAGATTAACTGATGCAGGAGCATCTCTCCATGACAACCAACCAGCCAGCCACGTCAGTGAAATTTGAATCGCGTGATGAAGGGGGGTGCAGTCCTCATTTTGGTTTACAATTGAATGTAATTAAATGTTTAAGCTGTTGAGTTGTGAAGCCGTGCCTTTGCACAGGCTGTAGATAAGAAGTCCTTTAATGTTTGTAAGGCTGAGATTTAGATCCAGATATCGGACTAGACAGCCCATTCAATGTAATTGAATAGGGTAGGTAGATTTGAAGGGAAGAGCTCAAAGAGCATCCTCATGTAAAAAAATCAATTGTATCTCTTGAGCAGCGAGGGGAGAGAGTATGAGTTAGTGGAGTAGAGTAAGTCAAGAGATTAGTCTACGAGTAGAAAGAAGAAGAGAAGGATCTGAGACCTTGTTACAGGCCGTGCTCAGGACACCTTGTAAATACAGGCGGTTGCCATATTTAATACAAATAGCAGTTTTTCCTGCATGATTATGTGTTAAATGAATGTCGGTGAGTGTTCTTTTGTATGTTGTAGATATATGTTGTAGGTTTGCAGTTGCAAGAGTGTGTCTTATTTCAGGTGAAGGTATTTGAGGTTTCATGCTAGAAGGGCGTGACAGAGTACTACGGTCTCTGAATACTAGTGCACTAAAGAACTTCTGAATTCTGCAGGTTCAGACAAAGACGTGTTGCGGGCACAGAACTAGAATCAACAACTCAGAAAAGACCTCAAGGTTGTTGAATACCTTGGAGGCTAGGCTGTGGGGGAAACACAGTTGTAGACATAATCTTTGAGGAGTTCTATGAAAGATCTGCCAGGTGGGCATTGAGCATATGCATGGGGTGCATTGAGAAGACTTCTGCTGAGAAGTTCATTGAAGAAGCATAATCACTGAGGATTCTGAGAACTCTGCCAAGAGGGCATTGAGATATTGTGCAGACAAGCACAGGGGAAGAGAACTCTTTGAGTTCTGCATTCTGAAAGAAGAATCCACTGAGGGATCTTCACAGGGTTAATGAATACCCGAAAATACTCAGCAAAAGGTTGCTTGGGTAGACAGAGTGCCAGGAGGGCATCTGAATTCTCCATCTGAGGGAGAAAAGAAAAGAATAGCCGAGTTTCCTTGGAGGTCACATCTACAGGAAATCTCATGACGGATAGCATCTTTGTGTGCATGTGAATACTCTACAGAGATGCAGGAGTTGAAGAATCCTTCGAGGATTCGAAGGGAAGGATAAGCTCAGGAGGGAGAGTGATTTTACGCACAAAGTCGTAACTGCAAGGAGTGCAGAAGCTACAGAACCCTTTGCCGAGTTTTGAGTACCCAAAGCTCAGGAGGGACAATGTTTTAATATGCGCGATGAAGCTCAAAGTTGAGAGATCGCAGGGAAGAAATAGAGCAAGGATTGAGGCTTCTGAGAACTTGGAAATCCTTCCAAGTCTGAGAAGGAAAGCACTAAAGCTCCGGAGGAGAAATATCGGCCATTGGATCAGCCGATAGAATCTGGACCGTCGGTTTCCACGTCTAGGAGGCAGTGAAACAGTGGAGCGCACTAGAGAAATGATCTGAATCGTCAGATCTTGAGTGGAGAACCCGACAACCATCAGATCTGTCGAGAATGGCATGAGGGTTAATCCTTCGCGAATAGCCGAAGTTGAAAATCCCGACGAGAGCAGCTAATCGCGATATCGGTAATCAGGATATCGGAGATCTCGAGGACGTGGGGTTGATCACTCGACATCAAAAACCTCGAGAAGGAGAGCTTTGATGTCAGCCATCCGTTTGCAGGAGGACGCGTGTCACGTGATCATCCATTTCGGAGATCCGGGCACAACAGATCACGGAGAGGATTGTGTGGGCCACAGAAGAGCCAGTGGGTGGACAGGTGGCATACCATTTCGGAGTTTCATGGTGAGAAGTCCCGAAACGTATGCATTAGGATTCGTGATATAGCGAACTCCGAAATGTCGATGGAGTGAAGGACTGTTGAAAAGTCAACTCGCGAGCGCATTGGAGTTTCGACATATCGGGATTCGGGAGTCAAAGAACCGAGTTGCTCAACATCGCGAGTGTCGAAATCGTGATAGGAGAGGGAAAGTTCAGCGTTGAATGTATCGGCATTCGGGGATTCAAGATCCCAACGCTCAGCCACTGACCTCACGAAGTCGCGAAGTCCGATCTCCCGATTTTAAAAAGGGGGATCCCACGAGGATTGTTGTGGGTGTAGATTTCCCAATAGGGAAATAGAAGAACCATTTGGAGTTCTTCGGGCCGTGTGAAAGGAAGATCCTGAGCTGAAGTAGACTTTCTGACCTGTGGGTTGTGAGGAAGGGTGTCGGCATCAAGTGGTATCAGAGCGCTGAAAACTCTGTGGTGATTTTTCGTGGGTAGGCAACAATCCAGAAGACTGTCAACAGGACTGTGGGATGAAGCTGGAAACACTCGGGTTGCAGAGTGACAGTAGTGGATTTTCCAGGAAGGCAGACAAAGACATCAACATGGCTACTAAAGGCCATAGGTGTGCTAAAAAGAAAAACCCAAAGCTGATGAGCACAGCTGAAAGGGGGAAAGAACTTGCCAACATCAGGGCAAGAATGGAAGAGCTTGAACTGCGGATGCAGCAGAATACCAAGCCGAGATGGGTATATGAATGGACCATGAAGAAGTTGAAAGAAAAATGGTCAGTCAAGGAGTTGATGGCTAGAAGATAGCATAGAATGTTAAAAGGATGGTTGAGGCATACTGAAAACCTCGACAGACCTAAGGAAATGGTTCAGATATGTGAACCGGAGACTAGGAAAATTCTCGGTGAAGAGAATAAAATGGGATTAGATGGGGATCTCAAGAACTGCCAGGAGGGCAGAGAGGAAATTCCATATTGCTAGGTGGGCAAGGAGTTGAGATCGACTAAAGATCTCATGGACTGTCAGGAGGATAGCCAAGGAATTTCACATTTCCAGCTGGGCAATGATATGAGGTCGTTGTGGGATCTCGAAGACTGTCAGGAAGGTAGTGAAAGCATCCCATATTTCCAGGTGGGCAGGGATGAGCAACTGAGACTATCTGAGAGTCTCATGAACTCAGAAGTGAGTTGGAATCAGCCAGAGGAGCTGACAGAGGATGAATATTCATGTGGTTTTCCAAGCCATTTGAATGAAGATGATGACAAGTTAAAAAATTTCACCATCCGAGAGGACGATCTGAGGAGCCTTATAATGATTAGGGGAATCGAGATATTCCTACCACTCACCCAAGAGGAGGCAGAAATCTAGGTTGCATATGCAACAACAACAGAGGGACAACTAGCTGAGACTGTCACAAAAGGATTGAAGTAGATATCTGAAGCTGCCCAAGCAGGAGAGGAAAATGAGCATTCTGAGGAGTGTCTCAATGCATTCAGCCAGGAAGTTGAGAAATTTGTAGCACTGAAGCTGACAGCAAAATAAATAGGAGAGGGCGATGAGCATTCTGAGGAGTGTCTCAATGTTTTTAGCCAGGAGACTGAAAAGACTGCAACATGGGAGTTTGCAGCAGGAGAAGAAGAAGCAGACAACACTAGTTTGGCTGATTTGTATGAACATATTGAATCCCTGGAGAAAAGGGTGAAAGTGCAGGGCGTGCACATCCAACAGGTGAAGTTGGAAGCTGATGAAGAAGGCATGGGAGATCACAGTGATCTGCCCATGTGCCAAAAGTTTTTGCAGTTGAGGAGACTGCATGAACAGAGCCAGCCATTGGAGCAGCTGGATGAAGTGATCGACATGATTAGGAAGCTGATGATCCAGTTAGCAGAAACTGTCAGCAAGGAGAGGCTGAACAGAGAGAAGGAAGCAGTAGTAGCAGCGTAGAAGCAGTAGTGGCAGCAACAGGAAGATGGAGCGGGTGAACAACTCCAAAGGATGATTTGGGATCCAGGAGGATTTCCACAACTCAGGTGGGAAGCTCATGAGCAGGAGCTCATGAATTTTGCAGCTGAGGAGTATGATGCAGGAGCATCTCTCCACGACAACCAGCCAGCCAGCCACGTCAGCGAAATTTGAATCGCGTGATGAAGGGGGGCACAATCCTCATTTTGGTTTAGAATTGAATGTAATTAAATGTTTAAGCTGTTGAGCTATGAAGCTGTGCCTTTGTGCGGGCTATAGATAAGAAGGACTTTAATGCTTGTCAGGCTGAGATCTAGATCCAGATAGCGGACTAGACAACCCATTCAATGTAGTTGAATAGGGTAGGTAGATTTAGAGGGAAGAGCTTAAAGAGCCTCCTCATGTAAAAAAATCAATTGTATATCTTGAGCAACGAGGGGAGAGAGTATGAGAGTTAGTGGAGTAGAGTAAGTTAAGAGATTAGTCTGCGAGTAGAAAGTAGAAGAGAAGGAGCCAAGACCTTGTTACAGGCCGTGCTCAGGAACACCTTGTAAATACAGGCGGTTGCCATATTTAATACAAATAGCAGTTTTTCCTGCATGATTATGTGTTAAATGAATGTCGGTGAGTGTTCTTTTGTATGCTGTAGGTTTTCATTTGCAGGAGTGTGTCTGATTTTAGGTGAAGGTCTTTGAGGTTCCATGCCAGAACGGCGTGACAGAGTACTGCGGTCTTTGAATACCAGTGCACTGAAGCACTTTTGAATTCTACAGGTTCAGACAAAGACATGCTGCGGGCACAGAACTGGAATCAAAAACTCAGAAAAGACCTCAAGGTTGTTGAATACCTTGGAGGCTAGGCTGTGGGGGGAACACAGTTGCAGACAAAATCTCTGAGGAGTTCTGTGAAAGCTCTGTCAGGTGGGCATTGAGCATATGCACGGGGTGCATTGAGAAGACTTCTGCTGAGAAGTTCACTGAAGAAGCAAAATCACTGAGGATTCTGAGAACTCTGCCAAGAGGGCATTGAGATATTATGCAGACAAGCACAGGGGAAGAGAACTCTTTGAGTTCTGCATTCGGAAAGAAGAATCCACTGAGGGATCTTCACAGGGTTACTGAATACCCAGAAATACTCAACAAAAGGTTGCTTGGGTAGACAGAGTGCTAGGAGGGCATCTAAATTCTCCATCTGAGGGAGAAAAGAAAAGAAGAGTCGAGTTTCATTGGAGGTCGAAGCTACAGGAAAGCTTAGGACGGATAGCATCTTTGTGTGCATGTGAATACTCTACAGAGGCACAGGAGTTGAAGAATCCTTCAAGAATTTGAAGGGAAGGATAAGCTCAGGAGGGCGAGTGCTTTTACGCACAAAGTCGTAACTGCAAGGAGTGCAGAAGCTACAGAACCCCTTGACGAGTTCTGAGTACCCAAATCTCAGGAGGGACAAAGTTTTTATACGCGCGGTGAAGCTCAGAGTTGAGAGATCACAGGGAAGAAACAAAGCAAGGATTGAGGATTTTGAGAACTTGGAAATCCTTCCAAGTCTGAGAAGGAAAGCACTAAAGCTCGGGAGGAGAAATATCGGCCATTGGATCAACCGATAGAATCTGGACCGTCGGTTTTCACGTCCAAGAGGCAGTGCAACAATGGAGCGCACTGGAGAAATGATCTGAGCCGTTATATCTCGAGCGGAGAACCTGACAGCCGTCAGATCTGTCGAGAATGGCATGAGGGTTAAGCCTTCACAAATAGATGAAGTTGAAAATCCCGACGAGAGCAGCTAATCGGGATATCGAATATCTCGAGGACGTGGGGTTGATTACTCAACATCAGAAACCCCGAGAAGGCGAGGTTTCATCTTTGCTATCCATTTGTGGGAGGACGCGTGTCACGTGATCATCCATTTCGGAGATCTGGGCACAACAGATCGCGGAGAGGATTGTGTGGGCCACAGAAAATCCAGTGGGTGGAGAGGTGGCATACCATTTCGGAGTTTTGTGGCGAGAAGTCCCGAAACGTATGCATTAGGATTCGTGATATAGAGAACTCTGAAATTCCGATGGAGTGAAGGACCGTTGAAAAGTCAATTCGTGAGCGCATCGGAGTTTCGGCATATCGGGATTCAGGAGTCGGAGAACCGAGTTGCTTAACATCGCGAGTGTTGAAATCACGATAGGGAAAATCCCGATAGGAGAGAGAAAGGTTAGTGTTGACTGTATCAGCATTCGGGGATTTGAGAGCCCAACACTCGACCACTGACCTCGCGAAGTCGTGAAGTCCGATCTCCCGATTTTAAAAAGGGGGATCCCATGAGGATTGTTGTGGGTGCAGATTTCCCGATAGGGAAATAGAAGAACCATTTGGAGTTCTTCAGGCTGTGTGAAAGGAAGATCCTAAGCTGACGTAGACTTTCCAACCTGGAAGTTGTGAGGAAGGGCGTTGGCATCATTAACCGTGGGCTTGACAAGTGGCGAGTGAAAATGGCTAGCCGTTTGAACAAAAATCCACGCGCAATTGAATGGCAACGGGTCATATGGCATGGTCCTATTGTGGTGCATGCGTAAATGGAGGAAAAACCATTTGAACTCCCGCGCAAATTCTTGTGGAGTGGTCGTATGGTCATGCACATGTAACTGGGGGCTGGGGCTAAGCTCCAGCTCGAAACCCGCTCCAACTTGCACAAAGTTCAAATTTAAATATAAATTCAAACACATTGTTAATAAGAACTAACACTTGGTGCAATGGTAGACAGCCTTTGCGAAGGCGCTCCACCATGGGGTGAAGGTATGGGGTTCGATCCCCATAGAATCCATATAATTTTAACATACCAAACCCTGGGTGCCATGTGGCAACCCACATCTGGGCCATGTGGCACCACACCATTTGAAAAAAATATGCCACGTGTCCAACAATGATTTGCCCATGTGTCCTGTCAAATAAATGCTTGCCAACTCAGCACTTGCCACATCACCACTTTCCACGTCATCATATGACACGTCAACACTTCCACATGTGAGGTACGAACCTGCCACATCATCACCTGTATGGACTGTACAATCAGCATTTTTTTTTGCCTATTTTTCAAATCGAACAAAACGTGATATATCACTCATCTGATGTATGTTTCACCCCGTTCAATGTGTGTTGGGTTAGTGACGACGAGGCCTATGCTCCTATTTGTTTTGAAGTGATTATGAAAAATTTGATTTCTGGGCTAAACTTTGACCCCTGATCCAGATTCTAATCACACCTTCCCACTGAAAGGCTTTTGGACCCAAAAAAGGTGATGATTATCTGCTTGAGCTTCAATACTCTTCTACTTCCAAGTTCTATCAACTGATTCTACTTGAAAATTCTTTTTGGCAATCACCTGTGTACCTTGACATGCCTTGCACTGCAACTAGCTATGTCCCTCAACCATTGATCTCTGGCTACTGTTGACCCACTATTCTCTTTGTGCTTGGAAAGTTGTCAGCCTTCCCACTGCGAATCAATTCCCTCTCATGAACTCTTTGGCATTAACATTATTTGCTCTACAATGGATGCAAAATGCTTTCCTGTGACATCTTGTCACAAACCAAGAAAACCATTAATCTTGAAAACAAACTTTATACAAGATTGAAAATGATGCCAACAAAGTCTTTTTGCTCTTCAAGAAAATGGTCACATCTTTGTACTTCATCAAAGTACATGGTGTTTTCCTGCATCTTGGTGTACTCATTATCGACTTACAAGCCGACAAACATTATCGACTAAACATAAGTCGAAAAACATGATTGACACAACATAGTCGTCAAGACAACAACGACACAAGTCAAGACTCATTTGAAACATATCGACATTCCCAATGACAAGTCGACATTCATGATACACAACCATGTTACAATCATGAGTCACTCATAATGAAACTTACACAAAGTTCATTGTTTACACACATACAAAATCACATGCATGTGCATAGCTCTTCAACTCTCCTTCAAGTACAAACATAAGTACATAAACCCAAAAACATGTGGGTACATAAGAGATGGAAATGAAAAAGCTATAAATGGTTGCAACAAGTGAGTATTATACCCCTCTTTTACATCCTCCTGGTGAAGTTGTGCAACAACAAGAATGCCTTAAAAAAGGATTGCCTTCACATGCAAACTTGCATCATACAAGTTGTGATAAACTGTTGCAACTTGTCATACTTTCAACAAAAATGCATACATAAGGCTGAAATGTGCATCTACAAACAAAGAAATGCAAGCCTTATTTGTTTAAGAAATCTAACCATTTCTTACCAAGCCAATTCAATGGTGACTTTTTCTGCTGAAAATCGTCTTCTTGTGAATCATCTTGACTCACATTGATGATGGAATCTCCTCTTCCATTCTTGCCAGTCTCTTTATCCATCTGCTTCTCATGATGTGGATAAGTGATTGGATGCAATGTCCAACATTGGTCAATGAGATGACCTCTCTTTTGGCAATGAGTGCAAATCTTTTGCGTCCTCTTTTCAAGTTGCCTTTGCTTGGAAAGTTTCCTGAATGTGGTCAATCTTTTCCAACATCTTGAAACATGATGGTTTTCTAAACCACAATATGTACATGGACTTTTTCTTCCATTTTTACATGCAAATTTATCATTCTTAACATAATCAAAAGCAACCGAGTTATAGGCAGAAATATACCTTGAACATTCACCTTTATCGCCTTCTTGAGGAGGTGAATTTGAAGAGTTACTGGCTCTCTTTTGAAGACCAACAAAAATGTTCTTGTCCTCATGGCTATCACAACTCTCTTGTTTCACACATTTGCATTCATCTTGAACACATACTTTGCATGCTTGAGGAATTGAACTTGCAACAAAAGTTCTTGAACATTCACCTTTATCGCCTTCTTGATGAGGTGAATTTGAAGAGTTACCAGCTCTCCTTTGAAGACCAACAAAAATTTTCTTGTCCTCATGGTTGTCACAACTCTTTTGTTCCATACATTTGCATTCATCTTGAACACAAACTTTGCATGCTCGAGGGATTGAACTTGCAACAAAAGTTGTTCTTGGAACTGTTTCCCTTGCCTCCTCAACTTTGGAATTTGCTCCATCTTTCTTTTCATATCCAAGACCCCTATACTTGGGCCTCTCCTCAACAACAATAGGCTCAACAATGCCTTGTGCATGCTTGCCTAACCCTCTACCTTCATAGCCCATTTTTAACAATAACTTGGACCCTATTCCTCTAGTGTGATTTTCAAAAACACCAAAGCATTCATCTTGAGAGGAATTTGAAGAAAAACTAGCATTACATACCTCATGTTCATGCATGTACTTGGTAAGGGTTTCCTTTTCCTCATGGAGTTGAGTCTCCTTCTCATGCAACTTTTCAAGAAGCTGGTGCTTCTCCTCCTTCATGGCTATCAATTGATCTTGAAGGAAAATGCTCTCCTTTCTATCTTCCCACATATCTTGCACCACATCTCTCATGGTTATAAACTCCTCCAACATCTCTTTGTCAAATAACTTGGCTAATGAAGATGTATGAGAACTCTTACTGTTTTAAGATTCCTCCATCTTTGCAAGATATCAAACTTCAACACAAAACTTGCACAATAATACCAACAGCTAAATCTCTAGCTATCAATGTGTTGACGGGCGAAACAGTCCATCCGTCAACTGGGAGAGTGGAACCGGTCCGGGGTTGTCTAAATAACCCAAGCCGTTTGGAATGAACCACCCTGACGAGTTTAACGGCTCCGTTGGCCGCTCTAAGGTCTCCTAAAAGAA